>VZSV01000183.1:497219-527797 GCA_013398735.1 Nothocercus julius | reverse complement strand
TTGCACGAGGGCGTTGCACAAGCACCCTGCACCAGGGTGATGCATGACAGTATTGCACGAGGGCGTTGCACAAGCACCCTGCACCAGGGTGATGCGTGACAGTATTACACGAGGGCGTTGCACAAGCACACTGCACCAGGGTGATACATGACAGTATTGCACGAGGGCATTGCACAAGCACATTGCACCAGGGTGATGCATGACAGTATTGCACGAGGGCATTGCACAAGCACCCTGCACCAGGGTGATGCATTACAGTATTGCACGAGGGTGTTGCACAAACACGCTGCACCAGGGTGATGCATGACAGCATTGCACGAGGGCGTTGCACAAGTACATTGCACCAGGGTGATGCGTGACAGCATTGCACGAGGGCATTGCACAAGCAAGTTGCACCACGGTGATGCATGACAGCATTGCACGAGGGCGTTGCACAAGCACGTTGCACCAGGGTGATGCATGACAGCATTGCACGAGGGCGTTGCACAAGAACGTTGCACCAGGGCGTTTCACGAGGGCGCTGCACGAGGCCCTTGCACGAGCGCCTTGCACGAGGCCCTTGCACGGGGCGCTGCACCAGGTGCCGCTCCCAGCGCCCTGCACGAGGCGACGCAGGGCGAGTGCGCATGCGCGCAGGGCGGGCGCCGGGCAGCGGCATCCCACTGCGCACGCGCCCTCTCTGCCCCCTCCCAACCTCCGCGCGCCGGAAGTGACGTCGCGCCGGGAAGCGACATGGCGGCGACGGCGGCGGTGGCGGCAGCGGGTGGGACGGCGGTGCCGCCGCCGCAGGGGCCACGCGGGTGGCTGCGGAGCGCCCTGCGCTTCGCCACCGACCGCAGCGACTTCCGCAGGTGGGGTGGGTAACGGTAGCGGTGCCGGGGCGGGCGGGCGCGGCCTCCAGCGCCTCGTCTCCCGCAGGAACCTGCTCGTGAACCTGGGGCTCTTCGCCGCCGGCGTGTGGGTGGCCCGGAACCTCGCGGACATCGACCTGCTGGCGCCGCAGCCCGGCGCTTAGCGCCCTGGTGAGTCCGCAGCTGAGCACGCGCGGCCACGAAGGACGAGCAAAGCGGTGAAGCTGTAAAAACGAAAGGCTCTGTAAGCAGCGGGGCCTCGCGGCGTTTCGTTGCAGAGCTCGGGAGGAGCGCAGCTCGAGGCAGGAGCTGCTGCGCTGGCAGCAGGGCCGCGAGCGATGCCCTCGTGCTCCCAGCGGCCGCGGAGCAGCTCCTCGCCCCCCGGAGCCCTAATCCCACAGGGCGGAAAAGCTCTGGAGCAGCGGAGGGAGAATCCACATTCTGTTCATCCCATGAGGTGCCCCGGGAAGAGTTTTCTGACTGTGAAGTCCTCGCATGCGTGGGATTTGCTGCTTACTGCCATCTCCCTGTTTAATTAAAGTGTGGGGAATAATGACATCACTTGATGGAATTTTGTTTTGTTTTAATAAGAAACTTCAGCTTACAAAAACAAAGTGTAAAAAGAGCAAAGATTTACAAAAAAAATCATAAAAACATGATTTATATTTCACACCTGAAAGAGAAAGGAACAAGTCCAGTCCTGGTATGTAAGCAGGACATGTTGGCTATTTAGTTGAAGGAAAAAACAAAACTGCAGAAAGCCCTAGGTAAAACTCTAACCACCAGAAAGGTACACGAATAACGTTTGGACGAGATAAAGCTGGTACGCTTCCTGTAAAGGAATTACAGCTGGAAGGAGGAAGAAGCCATTTGGTGTTGCATAGCATTTTAGTGCCTTGGACTGAAATTGCATTGTGCAGGATCGATTTATGGTGCAACTGTTGGTGGTGAAGCTGTTTGAGGACCGTGAGAGCACCAGGTGATGCTGCTGTGTGAGCTGCAGCATGTTCTGCTGCAGCTCCCAGAAAATGCTGTTTCTGGGACAGAATATTTGTAGTACAGGCCACCTCCCCGGCCCCGAGCATTTCGGCAGGACTGCAGCATGGTTTCACATTCTTTGGACGGTTATGCACAGCTTTTTAGGATTAAGACATTCTGAAGTAGCACTGCCTCCACTGACCTCAAACTGCCCCCTTGCCTGAACCAAGGGCAAACTTGCTTCGTTACCACGTAGAAAACCTATTTAAAGAATGCCGTTTTCCAAACGGATGCTTTAACAGCCTGTAAAGGAATTAAGTTCTGAAGTATGAGTTGTTCAAGTCACGCAGAGACGCTTTCTGCAGGAAGAGGGGATTAAATGGAACATTAAGACATATTATAGTTAATCTTAGTTTTGATTTAGAACACACTAATCTCTTCTCAAGGCCTGAGTTCAGGCAGGGGGCAGTTCATGCAGTTAAGTACATAAGGCTGCCATAGGTGACTTATTGGATGTTGTCTTAACAAACCTTGACTAAAATAAAAGCTGCTGAACCTGTGATTAGGAGCAGCGCTTCAAGTGCGTTTGCACTGAGCTACGAGACAGCTAGACAGATTGCCGAAACATTCAGTTAATTAATTGGATTCTCTCTCGTCACTTGCTGCTGCCTAGGAGTGTCCTTGAGGCAAAGGCAGCCTCATTTCTGTGCACAGCATGGATACATCAGCTTAAGTTGTTAGTGACGCAAGTAGCAGAAACTTGAAAGAGAAACTAGAGGCTGTTCAGACTTAAAGCCCCCACAGAAGTCACTGAAGAAAAAAGAAAATTGGGAAACCCGGCCAAGCTCCAGTTTGGATGCTTACCCAAAGAGCAGAGCTGTTGCTTTCACAAAGGCTACAGGGGATTTCATGTTGCAGGAAAACTGCCTATGTGCTGCCCAGCTTCTGCCCCCAGCACCCTTCCAACAATCTCAACTTAGAGCAGGATTAACTTTTTAAGGTGCTGAAGATTAGCTTTAATTCTGCTCTAACTCAAGTCAACAGTGAAGCTTCCAAGGCATTTACACGAGCAGCGTTTTCCTCAACAGCAATCCCAGGCCTGTCACATTGCAGGGGAGCTTGTTGAGACAACACTCCCCTCAGAGAAGCTATTTTAACAATCCTGAGCATTTAAAGGAAGTTTGTTTTATGGGAACAGGAAAGGCAGGCTTTAAAAAAAAAAAAAAAAGAAGTCTGACTGGAAACAAACTTAGCCACTTGTTCCCTTCCTATAAACTACTCCCTTAGGTAAATATACAGCAGGCTGTGGCTTAAGGAATTTGTGACTGCTTAGCCAAAGCTCAAGTGGGAGAAAAATGGGAGCATGTTCTGTTTCCAATGGGCTCTGCATTACCAGCAGCAAGTAGCTGTAGTTGGCACATCTGATCTACTGAAAACCTTGTTTCCATGTGGAAACCTGTGCTTCACCTTGCAGCTCTAAGCACGGGTGCCTGAAAGGTCAGGCCAAGGAACTTCATTTAATAAGTCTTAGGAGAGCAAAGACGAGGCTTGTCCTGAAGTGTGACTCCTACATCGGAGGGATTGACTTCTGCAGACCAAACACTGCAGCAATTGGAACCGCACGGGCGTTTATCCAAACTTTGTGCACTCTGGAGTGGAATTTGAGGCATTACTCACCTGCATACCTCAAACTTCCCATGCTGTAATACATTCCTAAGCCTTGTCTATCCACAAGTGCTGCGCGGGTTTAATTTTACTAACACAGTTGCATCTACAAATTATCCCCAAAGTATGGATATGGTTATGTAAAGATATAAGGCTAAGCAGGCACCTGGCTCTGCCCATGCAACATTCAAAAGCTGCACATTCCTATGAAGAGCAGCTCTTACAGAAGGGGGCTGTAAAGCAGGAACAGAGTGAGATAATCTAGTTAACAAATGGAAGCTTTTTCTACCCCAGTTTCCACAAAGTTCTAGTTTGACAAGTTCAGGACCTAGCACCCGCTGTTAGTATGGACAGATCCAGTTCCTTCCTGCCACTTCTACTGGAAGTATGTTGCCAAGACTAAATAATACAGATCAAATCTATGTAAAGTCCTCAACTGTATCTTTCCTTTCTCACTTCTAGTTATACAAAGTATTTACAGTGACATTGTGGGTTTTAAGTAGGTAGCTCCTTTTTAAAATACTTGAGAGTTTTGTACACTGTTCCTTAGGAACTGTAATATTTAATGGAAAAGCACCATTCATTTTGCCAGTATGAAATTACTGATCAGGGAAGTTTTTGCCCCAAACCACTAGGAACTTGCTGCTCATGTGACTGCACTTGGATTCTGTGGTCTGCCTCTGCCTGCAAAATTCGCAGTCCACGGAAACACGAGGTCCCCTCATCAGACACTTCCTGTGTTTCCTAAACTTAGATCACAGCTTATTGCTGCAGTTGCTTGGCTTTGTTTACTGGGTGTTTTGTTCTTCCGAACTCGTTCCCTATCCCCAGCCTACACGAAATCAGTAGTATGGCAATTCAAGAGGAACCCTAAAGGTACAGCAGTCTGTTGAAACTGCAGTGCATTCTGCATCATGCACAAGCTTCAAAACAATAAATAGTTAACAGTGGTTAAAGTCAGTCTTGGGCCCATTGGGCTGTTTTTGTTTTTGCTTTTTTGTTTTTTGCCAGGGGACACCACACAGCACATTGCAAACAACGCATTTAAGAACACTTGTTTAGGAACTCTTTTCAACGTATTCTGGCCCACCATATAAATTTATCCTCAAAACAAGCAGAGCCCTTACACCCACATGTACAAAATAAAATAAGCACAACGGATGGAGTGGCCTAAAGGCATACCCCTAAAATCAACTAAGACAAATAATCACAAGTTGGTACAGGTAACTAACATATGTAGCTTTTGATCATTTGAACTGTGCTGTCATTTTACAAGTTTCAGAGCTTGCTGGAATGCTTCACATTCCCATTTGCAATAAACAGGTATCAATATTAATGTAATACACACCAAAAAAAACCCACTTGACTGAGGTTTAATATCCCCAGAGGTAATACATTCCCTGCCTAAGTCCTTCCTATCTGATCTCAAACCAGTTGAGGGGATTGGAGATGCACAGAAAAGCAGTGTTCAGAGCAGGGACTTGGATTTTACACCTCGCTCTTGAAGCGGAGAACTCAGCCTCCTTAAGCAACTGTACCTGTTTCATATTAAATTTATGCAGGTATTATGGCATATTTTTGCTTACATATGTGGAAGTATTTATTACACTGCTAGGCGAAAAGCTGTGCAAACACTAGCATGGTAAAGGGAAGTATAATTTTACTTCATAAATGACCAACTATCATTAGATTTACATCAGAAGAGCCTTTCCAAAGTTACAGCTACTCTAACAAAAAGCCTGCTGGAGTTTCTGTTCCTTGCTCTGTGCAAGGCTCTTCTACATGAGGAACACGCTTTGACACATGGCATTTTACTGACCTAAGTGACTGAGTGGCCTAAGAAAAATCTAAGAAGCCAAATCCAATCTGCCTTTGAACCAATTGTTAACATGTAACACTAAAAAAAATAGCTTCCGAGCTTGCTGGTAAACTTTTCAGTTCACATATAAGCATGAAATGTAAAAATGTCAGTGATACTGCGAATGCTTAAGAAAACACATAGATCTTTCTGCAGCTTCAGTCACAACGGGAACTGAAGACTTTTTTTCCCTAGACATTTCTGTCCCATGCAAAATGTAACTGGATACAAGGCACCAAATGTAGGGAACTGTAAAAAATTAGTTCACAAAGCTGTACTGGCAAGTATGCTGATCTCCCCCTCTTCTTTTTTCCTTACGTAGTTCTCATTCTGCAAAGTACAGGGTCAGCTTCTGTAGCTTATCCCAGGGTAATCTGGTAGCTGCCAAAAGTTTCACTGATCTCTCTCACTGGGATATAATTAAACATATTCAGGCTTGAGGACTTTACAATCAATAAAAGAGTATCTAAATTACCACAAAGACAATATTTATGCTAGAAACTTTGCCTTCTAAAAGTAAAAATAACTTCGGATACTGAGTCCATAGGACACACATAATGCTTTTACTGTTTCCAATTTTATACCTACACTCAAAAAATGCCTGAAACTCCTAAAGTCAGAGTGGTTCTGCCACCTGGAAAAGTTTGACACGAAGCATTTGGTTTGTATTATTCCATTTACTGACTCACATTGACAACTCCAAGGTCTGAGAATTGCTTTGGTCAGAGCTAACAGAGGCCGGGGGACAGCACACAGTACCAAAATTGTATTTTTTCAGTGCTCTGCGGACAAACTGCTTTTGCAGTATGCATAGTTTAACTTGGGAATGGAGGCAGTAAAAGGGTAACACAAAGGCAAATACATGCAACTAACTTGCTAGTGGAGCAAAGTTGGCTACAATATTTTCCAGCTACTACAGGCCATGAATGTATACATTAAGATTCTTCAGTTTTAAAGACACAAAATTGAGTAAAATCAGATTAATTATGAGTTGAACAGAATAAAGACATGTCGAGAACAGCTCTTTACCAATGGGCAAGGATTCAAAAGCTTTAAGAGTCTGTCAAGTGTACAGGGAACTCTCTACACCTTCAGAAAATAACCTGCAAGTGCCAAGAACCTCACACTCACTTTAAGCACTTCCCAAAGCAAGTGACTCCTTGTTAAAAGGACAGACTCCCAGCACTGGAGAGAATTAACAAAGGTGACAATTTGGTGCACTGTTCTCATGGCACTAGATGAGCACTAGAAGCAGCTCCAGAACCACACAAGTTGGGTCATGCATGGTGCAACACAGACCTTTTGCAAATAGTTTAGTCAAGTCTTGGTACAGAGAAAACTTGTGCAAGTTTGTTGTCTTTTCTCCCCCCCCCCGCCTTTTTTTTTTAAAATGTGCATTTAGCTATACATACAGAAACACGTTCCGCTCTCCATTGAGCCAAAATAAGGTTCTAATCATGCAGACACTTTGCTTGCAACTCAGCTACGGCCGCCAAAATCCACGCTTACATCTAAATTACACCATGTGCTTACATGTTTGCAGAAACAGCACCTAAATCTGCAATTATTCTAAAAATGCCATCAGTGTATTAGCAGGATTTGAAGCCATGCTATTAAAGGAGAGACAAATTTTGCCTTATAGGCTACCCTTTCTCAGGCATTCACTTAGGTGGGCTTCATTGTAATTGCAAGTAGTATATTCATCTTATTGACTTGAGGTAAACTTCCAATCAGAATTTCTGGCAAACAGAACACTATAAAACAGTGTCCAGCATGGAGGGAACATTGGGCTATGCTTATATAAAGAAGCCTGCAGTAGACAAATATAAACCAAACAGCATAAAAAATGCTATACGCTATCGCTTCCAAATAAAAGCTAAATATTACAGAAACCTCACAGTGTTGGAAAAAGCAAGTTTACTTCGAAGTATTATTAACTCCTTCGTATCAGGGCAATCATTTTTCTGACTGCAGTATCTCCACACCTCAGCACAACTAGGCTAATGTCACATGGAGAGGCCACTAATGTCAAAAGGTGTCACCAGCAAATGCTACAAAATCCGCTTGGAAAATCTGGCACGCCAATGGCTAAGAGCACATTCCCAGCTCTCCGTTCCCCTCCGTAACCTACTCAGCTCAAAGTGACAACTGTATTACTACCTGAATTCAAATGTTAATGCAAAGCACTCAGTCAAAAGATGAGCATTCATAATGAAGAGTCTTGGCTCACTGCAGTAACAACTACTGCTGCATTACGGTTTGCCTTTATAATATTGTGTTTTTATACAAGCCAGCATGGCTAAAGGGTCCCAAAGGTGAACACGCCATGCGGTAGTCACAATAAACCACGATCATCATTTAGAAAAACACAATCCTCTTAAAGGTTGGGTAGGCCTGGGAGGACAGATGCATGGGCAAAACACCAGTTTTCCCTTCCACCTCAGAGATTACTAAAAAGGCATTGTTAAACACTATTTTCCTTTCAAATTTCCTTTTGAGACATGCAAGCTGAACCCAAATCAGCTTCCCCTGCACTCCATGGAGTCCTAGTTACTTTTACTGGATTTTCATTGGACCTGTTGCATTATTAGTTTTACGTTCTGGTTGCACAAAAAATAAAATTACCTAGTAAATACACAGACATTCTTATGAAATCCTTTCAAACCCTGCTACACTTTGAAAAATAAAACCAAAACTTGTCACCAGTTCCCAAATTCCCATAGGACCGTTTCAAACGGTCTCTTCTCCAAAAGTAAGAGGATATGATTTCAAAATTATATTTAATTGCCAGAAAGATTGCCAAAGTTTCTGTAGGCTCAGAAAGCAGCGCGTTGCTCAAACACACAGGAAATAAGAAACTTTTTTTTTTCTACACAGAAGACACCTGTGTGACACTGTGCTCTAAAAAAAGCACCAGATTGTTGATTGCTGTACTCGCTCCTCACGGCTTTTGCGGCAATTAACAGCAGCCAGAGAAGAAAGCCTGATTTGCCCACGTGGCAGGAAATTAGGAATTACAGTAGTGACAGTGAAAAGAGAGGAATTTGGGTAACTTACCTCTTTCCCTCTCCACCAATAATATAGGGTTGTCAGTTTATGTCTGAAGGGTAAACGCTGACAAGAATAAAAGGAGAAGAGGGAGAGAAACAATTTCAGAACTTCTCTACCTGAAAAGTGAATCAAAATTTTTGAAGAACCTCATGCTTTTGGAGGGCTTCACCTTCAACAATTTAAAAAAATCCCATCAAGGTTGGAAGAAGTCATATTTCTTTGCAGTCATGTTTCTAGATTTGATTAAAATATGAAATATGAACAACCAAACTTCAAATTAGAAAAACATCTGAAATGAAATTGCAGGCTGAGAAGTGATTATATACGGTCAGCTTAGGACCTATATTTCTCATCTGATTCTAAAAATCAAGCTTATCACAAATACAGATTTTTTTGTAGCCTTCCAAACGCAACATGCAACCTAAGAATGAGCTGGTTTGTTCCCTCAGTAGAAATAAAGACCTCACAGACCAAATTCTACTCAGCGCATCGATGCAACCTCAAATAAAGACACAGGCAGTGACAGAGCAATTCACACCCTGGCAATCTGACTGATAAACAGAATGACAATTAAAGGGGACGATACTATACCTGTTCCCTCTGGAGGTTTATCAGCATTACTAGGTACTGAGGGCTTTGGGAAGCTAGTTGGGAATGCATCTGTTTCCTGGTTGCACTCATCGTTACATGCCTTCATCAATTCCTTTTTGATAAAAGATTAATAACACGAAGCATCAAACTGTCTCTTTTTGTTTTGTGAGAACAATTTAACACTTTCAGAAACCAAATTCTGATTACAATCTTATGCGACAGAACTGCACAGCTTGATAGACTTTTCCAGATCCTGGGTAGGAAACATCATGATGTGACACATTCCTGCAGTGAGCCTTCTTTGTGAACACCCATGGTTTTAAAAAACTGAGACCGTTGATGGAGTTATAGTGCTTCCCATCATGGGAATGTCAGTCTTCTGTCCTTATCACTGTTCTTGGACGGCACCTGAGCTTGGAGTTGTTTTTCTGAGATTCCTGCTTTGCCCTGCACTGTTCTTTGAGTGTAAAAAAGAATGTAGGCCTGGGTTTTGCACACTTCCTCCACACTACATACATTCAGTTTGGAGTCATTGCAGTGGACCCAAAAACCTAGGAATCAAAGTGAGAAAGAGGACATCAGTAAGAGAGACATCATTCCTTCTGACTGTATTTTGGACCTGTTCATACAAGACATCCACTGAGAAAGAGTGTTATACAGGAGAAAAGGCATGTTTACCTTTTCCCTACAGATACTTAGGAAAAGAGGTTTCTAATAAGGGAAATATTTATACCATTTCTATGCTGTTAACACGGTTTAGAAATATAAAATCATAGTTCAAATCAATTGAATATTTTGGCACAATAATTTCAGTAAGAAAATAAAAATTCCCTGGAGATAGTCAATTTGTACCTCTTTCTCCACAAGTTAGAAAGTGGAATTGACACTAATTCAGCTGCAGAGGCTGCTGAAAAGTCATAAAAATCCTGCGGCTGTTATTCATGAATAGTCCCTGTCCAGTTTCAAAACATTTTCTGTTTATCTCATCCTCCCAAAGATACCAAGAAAAAGACATGCAGCTGGAGCAGCTCCACCAAGTTATATAGCACAAGAAAAGGAAGTATTCATGCTGCTAACAGCGAGGAATAAAAGGCATCCCAAAGGGCTACAAAGCAAAGAGCAGCAATCTGTGGTCTTTGTGCAAAGAAAATATAAAATAAAGGAAAACATGCTGCAAGCAATACATTCTGGGAAACCAACTGCTGAATATCCAGGAAACTTGATTCTGACCAACAGTGATCGTAAAGCTTTAAGACATACTACGTCTACGGAACAAAGTACGAGCTGCTTGAATTTGTTTCCCCCGTAATAAGGCACACGCACCTCCCTCCGTGTTGTAGCAATATGCTGTGTAGTGTCCTGAGCCAAACCCTTTCCCGTGATGCATCACCACGGCGGAGAGGTCATAGACAAAGGTCTCTTTGTCAAGAGAGGAGAGAGAGTCCCTGCAGCAGTAAGGTTCCATGTTTAATACCTGGTCAAAGAGGACATGGACCCCGATCTTCTCACGGTGATTGCGTTCAGACCACCTGCAAACACAAGTGCATCGATCACAGACTCAGGATGCCTCTTCTTGAAAGCACTGCACAAGGGTAGGAATGGAAGAGGCACTGCAGACGAGTTGCTGCTAAATGATTTTTAAGAGCTGATTTTAATTTAGCATATTTGCTTTGGGTGAAGTGTTTATACAAGTTCACCTCCCAGAGAGGGAAAGAAATTACTGGCCCTCGCTAATCAATTCTTTCCCCAAAAACATCAGCAATGCAACTGCTAGACACCGTGCAAGGCATCCTACTCACCTGAATCGTTTAAGGTGCAGCCGGAGGACCTGAGGTAGTCTGTAGATCATTAACTGCTTTTTAGCTTCACTCAGAATAAGAGGTTTAGGAGAAGACTTTCGCCGTTTGCCTACCAAAAGAAAAAAGTCAAGGCAGAGAATCTCAGTTTGTAGACAATTTGCAGAAGGAGAAGAAAAGGCATATTATGAACTCTCCTTTCTTCTAGTAGCAATGGTCCAGCTTACTGTAAGATGCACACATAGACAGAGGTAAACATTACTTATGCATTCCTTCACAGAGGAGGAATTTCTTAGATTAAGAACAACTTGTTTAAAGACAAACTTTTTCATTTTTGTGATGCTTATGAACACACAATCAGCTATCAGCTTCAAGCTGTTCCTGCTGACATTCCCTTATGCTTAGCTCATCTCTATATCCAGTGCTCCTCACCCAAATTCTTATTGCAGTTGCCTCTCACCCCAAAGGCAAAGAGAGAGCAGTTCTAAATAGGCTCATAGAGGCAAGTCATGCTGCTGAATGGCAGAAATGACAGAGTGACACAGTTCCACACTTGCGCCCAAAGGAACAGGAGCTCTTGACAGGAAGAAACAAAACAACACAAGCAAAGAATACAGTTTCCACAGACATATAGGTCACAATACTCATTTTCACACACACTAAAAAAAGGCACATTGGAAACCTCTCGTTCAGAAAAACAGACTGTGCTTCTAACCTGCAAAGACAGCAGCAGCATCTGACTTACTGTTGCATTGGTCGCATGCATATATCCTCCCTTCCAGAGCTTCAGTTTCTGTGAACTTGGCCAACATTTCTGTCAGCATGCACTCTGTCTGGTTAACAGGGACAATCCCTTTCTCAACAGAGTGATAGCGCTCGGGAAATTCCAGGGAAAGATCCCAAAAGGGCTCAACGGTGTTGGATTTGTAGTTGCATGTTATACAGGTGACCTGGGAACGAAATGTTTATATACAAATGAAGTTATGTACACGTATATCTCCACACAGACATTTACGTTCACTTCCAAATAGCAATTTCATACCCAAAGGGCAGCACAGCTTTATGGCCATAAAAGTGATCTGGCAGTCAAGAGAAACACAACTTCCTGTCCGAAAGCTAAGTCCATCTTGAGCAAATAATTTAAGCTTCCTTCTTACTTCTCTACCAAATGGACACAATATTCATTTTTACATGATTCACTTCCTCAGATAAAGAACGTTACAGGTATAACACTACTTCAGTTGGCTAAAAAACACTTTGGAACAGTTTAACAAAGAACATACATGAGCATTTATCATGCCATCTTCCTGCCTTAGTTCCTCTACCTTGCTTGCATATTTCAAAGTGTTGGCTATAGGTTCTCAGCTCTTCCATCTGCATTATTAGTGAATGCAGCACGAAAGGAGAAATTTGAAATGCACTTGTTTTCTCATGTCATCCCAAAATGCTAGTAAATGAGACAGCAGAAGAGTTTTTCATTAAACTCAGAGGCAGCAGGTGAAAGCATTAACTAAAACATAAAACAGAAAGCAATTTATACCATATCACAGCAGTGGATAAACTACATTGATTCACAAACATTTCTGAGCTGTTAACAGAGATCTAACACTGAATCTAAAACACTGACCTTAGCCACAGCTAATCATCTTCCAGAGTCAAGAGACACAACTCAAAGAACACTTAGTTAAGAAATGAACGAGAAGTTAATACAACGTAGAGACAATTAAAGAGAACCATGACTTTAGCTATTTCCTCCTTGAAAACCCAAAAGTTTTAACTTGGAAAATACGCTTGCTTTAAAATGCACATTAGTTCTTACGAATGTTAAGCTTGGTAAGACCAGCACTGAGAAAGACTTTTTTTAAATAGTAACGAGAACATACACATTATATCCTCGTGGTTTGATCCTGCAAACCCTCAAGTGTCTCAAATTACACACACATTCTTTTCTCCTGGAAAGCAATAGTCATTGATGGCTTTCAGAAACACATTGCATTCTCAGGATGAGACTTTAGGGGGAAAAATATGTTTCAGACAGGGAACAGCACAAAACTAAGAAATCAAGCAGTACAACAAGGCCGACACTTTCAGCCCCTCAAGAAACATACGTTAAACATGCTCAGTGTCTGAAGATGTTTTTCAAATGCCTGGGGAAAAAAAAAAAAAAAAGCCACAGACATCTTGTGCACAAGCTCTAACCAACTGCATTCACAGGAGGCAATCCTACAAAATTCCTTTCACGTATCTGGTGGTTCCTCAAGCAATGGCCTTTACTTCTTGCCAAGAGCACCAACTGATTTCTGTGCAAAAACCATGTTCATACCTGACTGAGTAGCTGCCCATGAAAAATGGTGTTCACCACTTTCAGGACCTGCTTGGTGAGCTTCCTTTGCGAGAAAGGGATGAGGATCCTCCGTTTCGTTCCTTCCGACTCCAGCTCCTGTTGCACTTTGTCCAACAACTCACATAGGAATTCCTGAGCGTCCTGCTGATCGTAACCTCGAAACGCTGGGATCAAACTCCACACAGAGTGTAGCATGGCAAATGGGGACACGAGCGCCCACTTGCCAGACCACATCACTCTGAAGAGGGTGTGCAACTCATGGCAGAGGGAGATGTGCTTTGAACTTGGTTCCTTGGATTGTATTAGTTCTAAACTCCTGCTTATTGAAGAGCCACCATTTAAGCCAGCTGGCAAGCTCTGTGTGCCATATGATCCTACTTTGTCAGTATTCCCTGACTCATTAGCAGCAGATCCATTTGCCAATTTGCCAGGCGTCCTAGACTTCCCATTCACAGTTTTGGCTAAGAGTTCTTCTGTTTCACAGAGCTCAAGTGTCAGAAAACATTCTCTAAATTTCTGGAGGTGACTTAGCACTTGCAGAATAGAATTCATATAACATGTGTTCCCCAGGTTCCTTAGACCTGTCACCCCGGGAGTCATCAGAGGCTTACGCCGGATGGAATAAAATTGCTTGAATTTACTGCTCTGCATCCTCCTTGAGGTAGGGGAAGTGGTTGCCACCTCTCTGAATTTCCTTGGAATCAAGTTCTCTCTGTGCACGTGAGACAGCAACCTTGCGCTCTTCCTTGGAGGGGTGTTTGCTAGCTCCTCCAGAAGTTGTCTCTTCATCTCCTGTCGCCGCTGCCTTGCCGCTTCCTTTTTTTTCTCCAACTCTTCCATTTGCTTCTTTTGTTCCAATTTTAGCTGGCCTCTGGAGCTCTTATCAAACCAGGTCCGCAGTGCTTTTGTGAGCAAAGATTGGCGTCTGTGCCAGAGAGCCGTAAGCATCTGAGGTTGTCCCTGAGGGGTCTTTTGATGGCCACACACGTCCTCTCCAAAAGCCATTGAGCGCAATGTCCTACCACTTCTTGTTGACGGATCATGTTTTGGACTCCTGATTGCTGACAGAGAGCTTCTCAGCAACTTGAGATCGCCTTCCGGGTTATCATTCAAGACATAATCTTCACAAAGGTAACAAAAGACATAAAGATCATTAATTTCCATTGCCAATGGATGTCTGGTTTCTTCAAAGTGTTTAAGCGCATGTTCCTCAATGTACGTCCCACAGGCTACATGGGAGCATTTCAGACAAGCCCAGATAGACTCTGTCGTCTGGCAGTCCACGCAGCGCCACTTCTGGGGGTTCAGGATAGAATGGTCCTGGGCGAGTCGTAGTCGCCCAACATGCTTGCATCTATCCATGTCTTACAGAAGTCTTTGCTGCTTTGACCTTGCAGGAGAAAAGAGGAGAAATAAAAAAGAGCCATTAAACTTATTTAAAGTGATCTCTATTTATAGAAATGTCACATCTTGCCAGTTCCAACTGCAGCACATCTTCCACTGACTATATTATTTGCGTGGTTTTAGTTCCACTGAAAGCTATTAGATTTACAAGCTCTGCAGACTAGAATTGTCTATCTGCCTCCTAAGGACAGCTCAGTCAACTGCCAGGGAGCCTTACCCAACCTGCAGGACTTGCTTACCAAAGAAAAGATTAATTCAGTCCACACACCCATTTGATCTCTAGCTGCTCTCCAGAAGTTGTGAGATACAAAATGTATTGGGGTTTGGAATGCATGCCACCAGGAACTGCAGTGAGGTTACCAACTTTTCACAGAAGCCAAAAAAAATACCAGATAATTGTCATGATCAGAACTAGATTACAAGCAATCTGCAAGCCCAAAGGCTCCATATTTCACTCAGGAATTCCCCCTGCTTCCCACATCCTCCTGAATATTTTAAAGAAAATCAGCAGGAAAAAAAAAGATTAAATGCATAATGCCATGTTATTGTAAACCTAATGAAATGCCCGTATTCTCACAAAATGTGTGCATGTTTGCATGAAGACATACATAAACATGAAACGTAATGGATTTACTGAATTTTTATGTTGTGACTGAAAGGAAATCAAGGGAGGGACACTGGAATTCTAAAGAGCAAAAAGATTTCACTTTGTATCTAATGTCCATGTTTTATAAATGATATTCAGTTGCACACAGAGCACAATTAAAACAACACTCTTCATGCCAGCAAGGCAATTTCTTTTGTATAGTCCCTCCAATTTTCTGATACAACAGGAAAAGCTCAGGGCCCAGAAATAGCACCCAAATCCATTCGCTCTCATGTGCTACTACTCACTGAGTCGTGCTTAAACATTCCTTCCTTCGCAACGCAATGTCCAGGGCCTGGAACATCCTCATTTCAGCCAAAGAAGCCTTGGCAGTTCTTCGAGAATTTAATTACTTCTTAAGTCTTCATTATAAGGCAGCACAGCTTCAAAGCCCTAGAGAGAGAATATTCTTGTGATGCACATAAACAAACTAAGAAGCCAAGCATGGTTGCTTTTGAACACAATTAATCCCTGCAACGTAAGAGCTACTGCAGCAAACACATTTATTACAAAGAACACAACTAGCTAGAAGCCAAAACACAACTGCACTAAAGAACCCCAATACTTGGACGTAAAGAAGTATCGAATAGAAGAGGCACTCCAGAATTTCATTTTTCTGCTTTCCTTCTCTGATAATCTATAAATCTGCTGATCACATGTAGTCTCTTCATCTAAGTCTTTTGTAGTGGATGACCCACCATATGGCAGAGGAAAATATCTGAGTAAAAATGTGCACCTCCTGTGATCACTTCAAATTTGGCTGCTTTGATAACTTGGTTAGAGAAGGGGGAGGAGATGGAAGAAAAAAAATCTGTCCTGAATTAAAGTTCATTTCTAGTTGATTTTTCAAACAATAAAAAAATGAAGTAATAAATAGGTGCCCAGTGTGAACTGCAACAAAACAAGAACTACAGAGGAAAAAAGAAAAGAGAAGACCCTGCATTCTGCCAATAGCAGAAAAAAAGGTAAAAGCATATCTGTTGTAATAAACCACAGAAAGAGTAAATTAACTTGTGCATCTATGACCATGTTACTTCAGTACAAGACAAAGTAGTGACAGGAGGGACAGCAGTAATATGGACAAAGTGGTTAAAATGTCACAGAACTGGCATATAGAACACTTAAAGAAAACAAACAAAAAACAAAAAACACTTCATGAGGGGCAGAGTTTAGCATAACTAAGGAAATAAGATGCTTTCTCAAAGCTTTAAGATAAGCAGTGGACAGCTGACTATAAACAGTATGCTGAAAACATATCTGACCAAGCTATGAAAACACATTTTAGTTGTCCTAGAATTATGCAAATTTACTTTAATTACTTTTTCCCCCAGTGACAATGCTGCTGAAGATGGAACCTGTTAAACAAAAATCAAACCTCTTCTCCTTTAGCTCTCCTCTCCTATAGATTAAAGCATAGGCGGCCTCTTCAGCATTCACTGCAATATTGTCATTCCACATCTAAATAATTATTTCTGTTGTTCATTTGAAACAGCTCTAAAATTTGCTGTACCTCTCATTCAGACTCCATTCATTCATTCACAAATCCCAGAACCTGGAGAGCCACTTTGAGAAATCCCCAAATAAACAAAGGGCTGATTGGGTCGCCTCCTTCTAAGACAGAAACATTCCTCCCTACCTTGCTCCCACTTTCCTCTTTGACCTTTTTCTCCTTCTCTGCTCAAATCTTGGTGCAAAATTGTGGAATAATCCTGTCTAGTCTTGGTGAGACCAAGTGGCACAGATTCCAGCTTGAAAGAGTATAGACACTATGGTAACATTGACAGCCTTCATTTACATAAAAGAATACTAATTATGTTGTATCATCAACATCTGTGATTCTGCTCACTGCCATATGCGACAGTGTTGGGAACTTAACCCTTAAGTCTCACCAGTATAGCCAAGATTGGTGCCATGTTCAAAAAAAAAAAAAAAAAAAAAAAAAGTTGTATAAATACCATTTTTCTAGAGTCTGGTTAAGCAGCTGCCAAGTGCAGTCACTCACCAGCTCTGGAAGGTCTCAGTATTTTCAAAAAGCATTGAATTTACCACCTTTTTCCAAGGGGGAAAAAAAATGTTGATATGCTGCTAGTTTCAAGCTGGGTAACAGGCTACAAGGAAATCAATCACACACAAGATAAACCACAAGATAAACATGATTCTTTAATGCACTGTAACAATGAAGTAGGCTGGCAGTATATAAATTATAAGCTTTTTGCCTACTGCTTTTGCTTTTCCTGTGTGGGCCAGCAAGATTTCCTCTTTTCTTACAAAAAAAAAAAATAAAAGGGGAAAATATTTAGCAACTCTGGTCAGTTAACAAAGCAGCTTTGTTATACCTCAACTCAGTTATTCTCAGTACAAAAGCATCTTTGATACTGCATTTAATATTCCCCACCTGTTTCTCTGTAGGTATCTACAGATACTTCCCTTACAAATCTAAGCCCTACGAACAAATATCAAATACATTAGGCTGCTTTGCAAGGTAGAAAGAAGCAGTGTTTATTTAATTCAAACCACTTAAATCATTCATCTTCTCAACTTCCTCCTTCTGAAATTGTCCTCAAATAAGCTCTCTTCCTTTTCATCAGTGTGGTTTTAATGTCAAAACTAAGAAGAAAGAGCAGCCTGCACACACATGCAAGCCATCCGAGCACGTGCACTGCTCACTACTGCTTTTTGTGGGCTAATTTTCCATGTATCTATCTAGCGTTTCAGCCACACACCTCTTCTGAGAGCCTCTTCTTCACATTAAAGAGGCATGTTACTTACTCACTTATTCTTGACTCTTTCCGTGAAAATTAAAATTAGCACTCTAGCATAGTGCAGCACGTGTACTAGAGGCAGCTGGAGTGTCTGCAGGTTCAACTCTGCCTTCACACGCCAACAGACTATTAAGTAAGTCAGTGAGAGACACACGCTCGCAATTAGACAACAAAATTTGTTCCTCTGTTTTACATAGGTAAACAAATATTTGGCCGTGGCCCGCTAGGAGGAATAAAAACAACACACTAACAAGAGAAATTAAAAAGCTAAGAGTAAAGGAATACACACGTGTGAGTCAGAAACTGTAAACAGCTGCACAAGGAAGACCCATGCAGAGATTACAGAGCTGGAGCTATTTAGGTTATTGCAACAACGGAACACAAATTTATGTCACAGCAATATGACACAGTTTAAGATGAGCCACGTGCAACAAGAGTGTAATAGGGGAACATTAACATTAACACCTTACATTTTAAGGTCCTAGAAACAATCAAAAAAAACCCTCTTTTCTTTGCAATTATAATATACTTATGCAATTCAGTTCCAGATAAGGGGTAGAGGGAAGGAAGTGAAAAGAGAAGGAATAACTTAATTGCTTGCATGGAGGAGAAATACCAGAATTTTTGACTCACACTCCAATTTAACAGCAAATGCCTTAAAGCAGAAATAAAATGATAGGAAATAAAATGAAAACAATAAACACTTGCTTAGCCAATACTTCATGGCCTACCAATACTGTTTTATAGGTAATTTGAAAGACTCCTACCTTGCAAATCACTAAGTATTTACACACACATGAATCAAATCCTAGTTTCCTTAACTGCATGATTCAGTCCTGAAAATATTTGTGGAACAATTCTATAAAAACTCCAATCACCAAACAGCAGAAAATTCAGCTATTAACCCTAGAAGGGTTTTAAAATAAAGCACATGATTATATTCTGATCCATGTACCACTGCTACATGTTTGGAAACTGATTAAAGACATCTGTACAGAACTGTTGACATAAGCTACTTTCTTTTTCTAAATAAACATGCATGATATAAAAACAAAAGTTTGGGGATCAGAAAAGGTACTAGACTTTTAGCCTTTGAAACTAGATTTTTCTTTCCTTTGTTCAAGGGTTGGTTCCAGGACAAATAAGGGTCCGGGATGCTGAAACAAAAGCCTTTAGCAGCAATATGGAAGTGATCTTTAAAACAGGTAGGAACCTCCGACTGAATGAACTTTTCATTCCTTCCCTTCTCTCGTGAGAGTGGCAGAAGTTTCACTTGCCCAATGGGAACTGGCATCACATTAAATACAACACTTAGGTCTGCCTTTTTTTTCCCCCCCCCTCCTTTTCTTTCTTTTATTTTCCCCAGAGTGTTTTAAAGCCAAATAAGAAATATTTCTTTAGATATTCTTGTTTGCCATCAAAACTACATATCCTACACAAATATACTCCATTGGATCAAATAGATTTTAAAACCTTAGATGTGAAAAAGCAAACTTGTGCCCCTTCCTCCCCTGAAACAAAATAGTTTTCTACATGCAAGCTTAGTTTTATACATTTCAGCCTTCCAGTATAGACCCTGTAGGAACCTGCTGGCCCAGCACACACCACTACGCTCTCAACACACTGTTCAGTTCAAACTGTCATCCCAAGGAGCCTGACTGAGATGTTACACTCACAGCTCGCTGCGCTTGGTGAACTGCTTTAAATATACTAGCTGAAACAACTATTTTGCAGATATAAACTGTGTCTTCACCTGAAAACTGCTGACAAACTCTAAGAAGTTTGGAGAACACACCCAATTCTTTGTTTTATTAGAATAAATTTATGACTGCATGAAAGAATTCACAATGTCCCTGTCCTCAAATAGCAGTAATTCATATTTACAGGCCAACAAATAGCTTCCAACATGCAGGTGTCTGTCTACATTCTTCCCTGAAGAAGCTTCTACTAAACTAGAGAACTTAGTAACCACCAGGAACTTGTCTTACACTTTATGATTTGAAAATAATTTTAAAAAGGCAAACAAAAGTGTATTTCTTCAGTTCACAAGCCCTTTTAACAGAGCTCTCCTTAAGAGCTAGCCGATTTACCCTGGTATTCAGATTTTGTATCTAAACAAGTTTGAAAGTATTTTAAATTCAAGTATTTTAAAAAGGAATTATGAAGACTCTTACTGAGCCAAACATTGTTTCTTGTTGAAATTCAGGAGATGAATAAAAATAAGCAACTAAAACCTCACCCAATGCCCCAAGCTACCCGTATTTTCAACGGTAAGACTACGTTTTGAACACAGTTTTAAATGTAACTTTTCAGTGTGCAATAAACCAACAGTTTTTATTCCTTGGGGTCACAAAACCAAAAGATAAATGTCCTACAGATCCCTGAAAATGTGGAAACTGACTATATAATAGTCCTGGATGTTAAAAAGTATTATTAAAATGCTATATACTTCTTCGTTCATAGCCGTCTGGAAGTTAATGATTCTTCATTTATTTTAACATATAAAATCTCCCCTCTCTTTCTTTTCATAGGCTTCTGAGGCTGTATTTTTGATTTGGCTTTTGGAAATGTTAATAAGCAGGGAAAATGGATATTGTATAAAAGAGATATTCATTTTACATTAAAAGAATTCACAATATTTCCTCTAGTCCTAGTGAAAGAGTCAAAAAAGAAAGGTAAAGAGTCAGTGCAGTAATTCCACTGATACCTACATGTGTATAAGGCTGAAGCAATTATAGCAAATATCTACAATGTGAATTAACAGAAGCAAACATGAAAAAATGTTTTACCTTAGAGTAGTCTCAAAGTAGATGTTAGCTGCCCAATAAAAAAAAAAAAAAAAAACAGTAATTTCACTTTATGAGTCAAGCAACCAGTTTTATAGAATCCATGAATTCACAATGAATTCTATTTCCATAAGTGTGACAACATCAGAGAGTGATATGCCATAGCATTTTAAAATTTTGCACATGTTTGCTCCCTGAACATCACTCCTGAAAAAAGAAAAAAAATCACTGCCAGCGCTTTAAGGCATTTAAAATTACTGGCACTGACTCCAAAGTCAACAGAACTACATAAGTTTTAATTGTATGGAAAACTAGACGATAGCTTTTACTTCACCCCCATCCCCAAACTTCCAGGATTCATACTGAAGCTGGTATTATTCTGCTTCCTTTCACACTTACCACAGCCCAATTCGGCAAGTATTCAAGTTTAGTGAGACTGCTCAAATGGATAGAGTACGTGCTTACGTATTCACGGGTCCGGACCTGTGCACAAGTGAACAAGGCAGTTTAAGAATAATTAACAAGGTACAAGCAAAACAAAACAAGCCAAGTTGTATTTCAACAAGGCCTAATGAAGAAGGAAGGGAGGGGAACGACAGACATTCTTTCACGTCCCCGCTTTCCCTACAGTATTAACATTTTTTAAATTATGCACTATTATGATTCACCCTAACAGCTATGTGGATTTTTTTCAGAACACAGAAAGCCTTTTTTTTTTTTTTGACCATGATCTTCAAACCTTATTTTTCAAATTCAATGTATATAATATTTATCACCGTCTGTCAAGTAAAGAATATATTCAGAGTTGAAGTTAACAGTAATAGTTCAGATACATATTAAAAACAGTTCAAAACTCCATACTCATCCTTTTATAAGAAAAAAATCTAAATAATTTCCATCTGTCTTCATGATATCAGCAAAACTAAACATAACTTCTTTCTACTAGCAATGATCTTAAAGTCGGAACCAGCTACATTCTGACCTGTATTAGGAAAATATCGGGCTCCAACCCCTAAACATTTACTATTACACTAATAAGTAATTATCATTTTTGTAAAATATCTACATTGTTAGCAATAAAAGCCCCAACACGAGACTCCTTTATTTCACAGGTACGAGATGAAGTTTTATAGCTACAGCACATCAGAGGATTGTCTTGGTATTGCTCACATGCACAAAACTGATGGCTGCAGCAGAGATCAATTTAACAGCCCTGGTATTCAGAAGCAGCCTCACAGTCTCATCGAGAATCTCTTTGTGATAGACACAAAGACGGATTATACCAAAGAATGAATACTTGGTAAGTTATGGGTAGTTCTCTGCTGTTGTTCCTCCTCCATTTTAATTCATATTCATCATGACAAAATCTTAGGCAGACTATTAACTAATTTAAAACAACATCACAGCTGATACAACATATAAAGCAATCAGTCAAATGAACATGTCAGTGCCATCTACTCAAGCAATAAAGAACAAGACAATCCCAGCAGGCTGTGCCTTATTATGTTCACTGCCATAATGAATAGGCAAATAGTATTAAATATAAGTACAGAATTCCACAGTCACATAGTCGTATTTTACTCTGCTTTAAGCATAAAAGGTTCCTTCTGTATGTTTGAGATGCAGAGATTAAAACAAGACAAAAAAGGAGGATTTCAAAACATTGCTCCATCTTTTTCTTTTCCTCTACTTGACAATCAACTACTAGTAGTCTTTTAAAATCCTAAGCTAGTGAAACAGAACAGCAGCTAGAATTATTTTTTTGTATGGATTTTAAAGAAATGCTATTCACTTAGAAATGCTATTCACTTAGAAATGAAGTAAATCCCAGAGCCCAATTTATCTGAGAGCAAAAAGGAGTTCGGGGTTTTTATTTGCCCAGCGAATGAAAACAAGATGACGATGTTCAGCAGTCAACAGAGCTTATTTGTAGGGTATATGAAAGCACGTCCACATCCCAGCACAGGAGGTTGCTGCCAAAGAAGTCAATGATCTGACCTGGCCTTCACTTCCACTGCTGGGTCTGACCCAAGGTCTGTACATTTTTCTTATCAACAAAAAAAATAGATAAAGAGGTTTACATGTCCCCTTGCTCTGTTCCTGGTCTGTGCAGAGAAAAAATAAATCTATACAGCTTACACTCCTCCTCCTAGATGGGCAAAATGACATGAAGAGAGGCATTAACACAGCTAAGCAGCGCGTTTCCAAACTCAGCCTTCCATATGTCCAGCCTGCCCGCTCACACACCCAACTTTTGAGTCTCTATCTGCCAGGATATAGGAAACAATTTCACTTGTTCACCCGCATTTTATTTTTCCTTTGCGATGGAATTACTCCTCATTTGCATGTTATGAATCCCGTTCTAGCTTAAAACCTTCTGTATAAATTACAGGCAATATCTGCCACTGCACTCACCATGACATGTCAACACATCAGAACAAGATAGGAAACAAGGAAACTGATTTCAAAATATTAGACTATTAAACTTCTTTAAGAATTTAAGATCAACAGAGGTCCAACTCTCCAGCATCTGTTATTTTAATAAATTATTCTACTAAGAGGTTTGAGTTCATCACATCAATTTGTCTCGAGATGAGATGTCAAAAGAATAAGAAGAGACAGAAAGAGGAAGAGGTGAATCTGCTTTTCATGACACAATCCTGTGTCTCAAAGAGCTGTTCCTAAGCCAATCTAACTTTATAATAAATGACAAATCATCTTTCTTCTTTGACTCACCCATTTCTACTGTATCCAAAAACACAGGTCATCTTATAGCCACAAGGCTATAAAATCAGCCTTGGAAGTTTTGAAAAAGAGCACAGCAAAATCCAAAGTAGATTTTTTTTTCCTGTCTACCTTTAAAAACCTGTACCTATTTTTGTTCTCTGTCATGAATATTACATTTTCTCCATATAGAGTAATGATTGTGAGAAGTATCTTTCTCTCTCACATTCAGGTGTATTAACTATTCTTAGTTAAATAGATTTGCTTCTAGTCTTAGTCTTAGATAGATTAACTCGTGACTGGTAGGATTATAGACTTACCTCTGGAACTAAATCACATTTGAATCCAAGTTACAACTCTCAGTTCTTTAAAGCTTAGCTGAATAGCTTTTGGTATTTCCTTTGTATCTTTGAAAGAATGATTAAGCATCATGAAATCCAATCTAAGGGCTCTTCCTAAAAAAATCCAGTGAATAAACAGCTGATGTGATTTTTATTTATTCTTTTTTTTTTTTTTTCAGACCAGACAGATTTTTTTTTTCAAAACAATAAATAGTATTTTCAGTCTAGAATTTTTGCCCTTGAAATCATTTTTTTTGAGTTTGTGTGGCTTTTAATCACATTGAAAACTTTGCCGTTCTCCTCAGAGAGAAAAAGCGATCCCGATCAACCTGCTCCTTGCTGCTCAGTGTGGTGCTTTTGTTCCCTTTACATCTCTCTAGTTGCAAAAGACACAACCAATTCTATAGAGACTGAAAGTGAAGCACTTGCATATAGCAACAAGCTAATGACTCTCCTCTACTGAAGACACCAAGTATATATTTAAGCATCGCTTATTTTTAGATAAAATATTTTATATTTCATGTAACAACATATAAAATTTTAGTGCCATCAGCAAGTCATTTTTTTCTTTAAAGATCACTACACATGCCCACAAAGTAATGCAGAAGAGGCTATTAAGCAGCTATCTAAACAGGATCATTATTTCATTTTCCTCCTCCACCAGCATTCCCTGCAGTGACTTTAGCAAGGAAAGCGACATTCCATATACTAAGAAACCAGTGCCCAAGCTTCGAAGCAGACTTAAACCCATTTTGACCTGTTCTGAGATCCCGTTCATGACCAAATCTTAAAGCACTACATATTTCTGCCTTCTTTAGGTTGCTATTCTCCTCTAATTGTTTCACCAGGCTTTCTCCTGTAAAGCTCTCACTCTCTGCTATGGCAATATGGGATAAGAGTCTAGAAATTTTTGAAAGCTGGACCCAAAGCAGCTACTTCATGCTAAAGCCGTCCTGAACGAGTTTTTGACAAATCACAAAGTTTAGAAAATGTTTCACGTTTGATGAAGGAAGTAGTCACACGCTTTAAGGCTTCGTTTTGTCTATGTACATCAGTTCTCAGACCTTCTCCTCCACGCCTACAACTCACCAACTACTGGAAAACCTCAGTGATGATAAAAGCAAACCCCAATTAGATAACTGAATCATGTATTTGCCTGAACTATACATATGAAATCTGCATATATGTAGGGTGGGGCGGGGGGAAGGTTTTCATGCTGAACTATTTCCTGAAGTGCAGTGTATGAGGAGAAAAAAAACAAAAACAAAAACAAAAGGTATAATGCTCAAGCTACAAGTCATCCTCAAATCTATACGATTTTAATACACACAGCATTATTATTCAGCTGGAATGCTGTTAACATGCAATAGATTATGAAATACTTAACTACCTAAAACTAGTTAGTAAAGTTAGTCTCAGAAATGGATGAGAAAACAACTCAGTCCCACCACATCCAAAGAATGAGAGAATTTAATATACAATACAGTTTTGCTATTTGAATAAAAGGAAAGCACGTTTGTCCCGAACTTTCTGGAATGGAAACAGGGTTAGAGCTATTGATCCCTTCCAGAAGCCTGGGGAACAAAGCAGTAGCAGGACAGAAACACAAGCCAGCATTGACTACCCTTCTTAAGACACTCTTTCAGTATTTCTAACTAAAAGCTACTTGTCACTTCATCTGCATATCCACCTATACAGGCTGCAAAGATCCTTGTTCCATACCATTTTTATTTAAAGCTCAAAACCTCGAATTGTCTTCTGAGGCTTTTCAGTGCATGTGTGTGAGAGAGAATGTAATTATAGGACAGTATTTCTTAATCAAATCTAAGCCGCCCACTGAAAGTGAATGGGAAAATATGGTTGCAAGGCAATGCTTCTCAATCAAATGGACGGATTTGCCTTTCAGAGTGAATAAGGGAATGTGGCTGTGGTCACCATTTCTTAATCAGCTCAGCTGATGTCCTATAGAAGGTCTCAATGGAAGAACACAGCTGTGGCCCATAACTCTTGACTTGATCTTCCATGGTTTGCCTGAAAAGACTGAAAGGAACATAAATGCACTAAAGCTTTTCTCCACTAAATTGGTTCTTTCAAAGCTGTCACTGGGTTCACCCAGAGGAAAAAAAAAAAAAAAGAAAGAAAAAAACACACTTTTTCAGCACATTTGGTTAGAGCTTGAGTATAAAAGTTTTCATTATATGTACTAGAGACCGAGGTTTACTACAATACACCAAACTATTATTATTTTCACCTAAAGACAGAGATGGAATTTATCAATTCCAATCTTCTACAGAGATTCCTATGCCAAAAAATATGTTTTTTCATCAGTTAAAGCACCTTTTCACATTTCAGTTAGGAAAGTTACAAAGCATCTGAAAAGCATGTTCATTTTCAGATTTTTTTTAACAGTACATTTATTACACAAGATTCATGTTAAATGCACTCAAACTAACTCTGAGCTGTAAGATCCACATATTTCAATTTTCTCTCTGCGTTTGAAAATACAGTTGAAATACATAGCCAAGGTAGTGAGGTGAGAGAGCGAGAACATGGGTGTGTTGTGGAAAGAAAATATACTGAAAAGGAAGTTTAAAATAGCTTTATATATGTTTCTTCCACTTTTCACTAAAGTTCTTAAAAGGTCAGAGTTTTCCGTGAATTACAGCATTAATTACTTAATTGAGGAAACTCAGCTAGTTTTCCTTAGATCACCCTTACAGTCAAGGTGTGCCCAGGACAAGTTTGCCATTTTCCCAGTTTTCATACTGATCTTTGACTGTGGTGGATAGGAGGTATCATGATTAATTTATGCTCATTACCAGCCGGTGAGCAAAAGCTGATTAACACCACTTAGCACAAAGCAGCCACATTTATTTTGGTGCTATCCATTCTACGTGAAGTAAAGATATTAAATCACTTGGTAACACTCTAGCAAAAAGTACATTTTCCTTCAAAAACTACAGAATGCATAATAGAACACATTTTAATTTGCATTTTGTTCTATGCTGTGTGATATAAAATAGTGCAAATACACAAATAACTACACACTGAGCATTTAAAGCTTCCACCGGGACACTGGCAAACGTAAAAATCTTCAAATCTGTTTTTACCTCCTTTCCCTTTACTCCCACTTGAGTTTTTTGTTTGTTTCAGTAACTCCTCATAGCATTAGCACACACAGAGACATGAACAAGCGACCAGGATGTTCTGATCTATAAACTGAATTTTAAAAATGTGTTAGTTTCCATTAAAGAATTTGTTGAAGTTGCTTAGCACTGCTCATGTGCTCCAATGCAATAATTTGTTAGGGCTTTCATACTAATGAGGTAAGTCTTCCATTCATTCGGGAAGGCGAAGGGGGGCTTTTTTTTTTTTTCCATACAACATACCCGCATCAACTCAAGAGTCTGTTCATTGTGGTTAAGTGTTTAGGAAAGGTGAAGTGTTGATACACAGGGCAATGAACAATAGGCTGCCGAGCATTGCCAAAGGTTTAATTCCCCAAAGGAAAAAAAAAAAAAAAAAAAAAAAAAAAAAAAAAAAAAAAAAAAAAACCACACTGATGAAATATTCAGGAGAAAACCACAGAGGTTGTTACACAAAGTGAGAAACTTCCAACATCTCTCAGCCCCCAGAGAGAATCCTTGTAAAGATTTATGTTCAGTATTAAAGTATCAGTATTAAAGTATCTATTTTTCATGGTGCGTAAGACAATAGTGCTCAAAATAAGCTGTTGCTCATGAGCTGGTTCATCTTCCTCTCCTGTTTGATCTTAATTACTGTACAAGCAAAGGCTTAGTGTATTTTTTTTCATTTATAAAGAACAATTTTAAAACAAAAACCTTAAGTTTTGGGTTGACTCATCACTTAGGTCAGCTTCAGAAACCTTTTATACTTCCCCATACCAAAAAAATAAAGGGATTCATGCATATCTTACAGCAAAGAAGTTGAATTTAGTTTGTCCGTGCTGACTGCCTAATTCTATCCACTAACATCTTCTAATGCCTGAGAAAACAACTAAATTTCCTTAGAGGCCCAAGAAAAGTCTTAACAACTATTTCTGCATGAAATTTCTTAAGGAAAACAAAACAAAACAGACCAATAAAAACAGGTTCTTAAAAGATCCACTCAGGCATTTACACCACCTTTGCCCTTAGTGTATTTCTTGCAGCTCATTCTTAGATGCTCAAACAATAATTATTTAGCAACAATTAACAAGTAAGTGTGTTTTAGCCCTCAAGAAAACAAGCTGCAACGCCTGATGAGGGCAGAGATGAAGTTCAACACACAAAGAGCAAATAAGGGATAATCATTATTGGGAAGGAATCCACTACAGCAAGAAACGGAATTCAAGACCTTCACATCCAGCAGCAGAAAGGCTATTTACTGAACTGAATGTGAATCTTCTGTTTTGTCAGAAGTACTCCTACGATTAGCAATATAATATACAAAAGATATACGCACTGCACAGGTTGTTCCCTTGGAGTTCACCAATCCAAGTATAATCAAACCAAGTGTTGCTTCATTTTACAAGCCACAGCCCGTGACACTTATTCACGATTTGTCCATCCTTACAGGTCTCCAATGTGTCTTGTCAGCCATAACGTTTTGTACCACATGCAATCTCTATCTCCACAATAACTACAGTGACAGATTCATTAGTAACAATTCATCTTCAGGCACAAAACAGCTAAGTAAATCTGCAGTGTTCAGTTACTAGCTTTAACTCTCTTTAAATCATGCTTTTTTTGTTTGTTTGTCCTGTATGAATAAATTCTTTAAAACAAACAGAACTTGCACAAGACCAAGAAATACTCCAAACCTGAAATGCTGCCCATTTCAAAACATCTTTCCCATTGAAAGTCAACTACTATTAACCCTAAGAACGATTAGGGTGAAAATAAACAAGTGTTTACAGCTTACAGCATTGTGTTTGAATGCGTACCTAGCTCACAGACATTAAATATGGCATGCAATTGTCACCTATACTATTTTCAAAGCAATTAAAAACACCACAAGCTTTTGTCGTCCTTTGTTTTTAAAATGCTCCAGCACGTTTGACAATTTTAAACAACAGCAACCCCCAAATTTAGTGAGTCAGCTCACATACAGCAGCAGAGATCCAGCAAGGAGCAACACACTGCATTTCCCACTAGCCACGCACAGGCTGCATTTCTAACTGCTGCTATTGGATTTACACTCATTTATGCCCAGGCTGAGTTTAATCCATACCATCCACGCACATGGAATATTTTTACAGTCGTGACTGCATCCGCTCACCGATTTATCTGCTCTCCTCTTCTCTGGTCCCAATCCTCACTGCTTTTTTTAGGATTCTCCCTCTCCCCGTTCTCATATCTCATTCGTGCTTGTTTCTTTTCTGGAGATCTGATCTCTTATCCACCAGGAGCCCTCATTCCTCCTCCCTCCCCAAAGCCTTGGGGTTTTTTTTTTTTTTTTTTTTGCTTCCAGTCTCAGCCCCACCGCACCTTTTAATCTGTGCTCCCTCTTTTTTGCCTTGTTCACGTAAGAGCGATTGATGCTGCTTTAAGAGAAGCTCCCGCTGAAGTCGATTAGAGTTTGTCCCAGCGAACGGCTAAGTAGCACGGAGATCTTCCACTGCAAGCCTCTTCTCTCAAGCAGCACTACATAAAAGCACCAAATTTTGCAAAACTGCACCCAAGACAACCTGGTGGCTTCAACAGCTTGCAGGATATTTCTCTGATTAAAACTACAAGTGAAAAAGCAAAGACTCGATTCACCTACACTTTTCAAATAACTGGGCACTTTCACAGTATCCGCCAATGTTCTTGCACTAACTCTATTTGTGCATTAAGAGCTACTTAGACGTGCAGATCATACTTGTTTTTGCTTTCCCTATTTCACGTAACACTTTTAGCAGGTACGTTTCTTAAGATTAGCAGCTTTTCTAGGATTTACTCACATTTGCATGGCTTCGCACACATGAGCGGTTACTGAGGGAGAAACAGGGAAGAGCATTTGCAGGAGGAGATTCAAATTGCTGTCACTCTCTGCTTCGAGTTATGTTCAAAAAGCAGTTTTAAAGTTTACTTCGCTCCTCAAGGCCCATCCTAACAATCCAAACACAAACTGCTCTTAGTCTCTGCCAATCCCCCCATATTTCTGTCTTGGGGATGACACAGGCAGTATCAGAAAAGGCATTGAAACCGATAAAGCTTCAAGAAAATGAACAAATCAGTCAACATTCATGCTTCCAAATTCCTTTTCCTTTCTTCTGCTGTTCCTCCTCTCCACCCCACTCTGCCCCTTCCAAAAGGCATTCACACTTTCAAGCAATATATCTGTTTTTTAACATTACACAAAGTACCCTACTCCCTGCCCCATCCCGATCCGAGCCCGTGCGCCCTCCAGCTTCATCCAAGAGCCGATACTGCTTTTTACCTGCCCAAACCGATAACGGGGGGCTCTGGAGGGGGAGGATCCCCCTTCAAGGAGCCGCCCCCCCCGAACCCACACAAAGCGGAGCCGGCGGGAGAGCCGAGGGCAGCGCGGGGCTCCCGCCCGCAGACAAAGGCGGCCGCAGCCCCCGGCCCGGCCCGCGGGGAAGAGGGTGGGGGGTGTCAACCGTCACCCCCTCGGGGGCCACACGGAAGGGTAACGGGGAGAGGGAAGGAGACCTGTTAGACTCCCCCCGCCTCAGGGTGGTGCTCGGGGAGAGGGGTGGGGGGGGGTATGAGCTCCCTCAGAGCCCCGTCATGGGAGCGCCTGGGGGGCGGATCTCCTCAGAGACACCCCCAGG
>VZSV01000183.1:472358-488702 GCA_013398735.1 Nothocercus julius | reverse complement strand
TCTGGATCCTGCCCGCCCCCCCTGACTCCTTCATGTTCTTCCCACCCCCAGACGCACCCTGGCCGACATCATCATGGAGAAGATCACAGAGAAGCAGACGGAGGTGGCGTCGGCGCTCTCGGAAGCCGCGGGCTGCCCCCTGCCCCAGCTCGACCCCCGCGTCCTGGAGGTCTATCGGGGTGTGCGGGAGGTAAGGACAGGAAGGGGACGAGGGAGCGCGGCCACCGTGGCTGCTCTCCAGGCTGGAGTGTCACTCACTGCTGTCCCCAGAGGGTTTTTGCATGAGCGAAGCTTGAGGCTTCAACAAATCCTGACATGTCCCAGCGCTCCTGCTGTCACTTCTGCTCCATCACAGCTCCGCTCACAATTCATCTCTTGCTTCTTTTTTAAAGGTTCTGTCCAAATACAGGAGTGGCAAACTCCCCAAGGCCTTTAAAATCATTCCCGCCTTATCCAACTGGGAACAGATCCTCTATATCACAGAGCCAGAGACATGGACAGCAGCTGCCATGTACCAAGCAACAAGGTAGGATTGGGTCTGGGAGTTGCAGATTGCGGGTTTTTTCTTTGCTTTATCTTCATGCAAGTTAATAACAGATAAAAATGTTCATAGAACACTAACCTTCATCCTGCCCAGATGGAGGGAGTGCTGGGAGATCCCTGAGCTCAGGTGTTTTAAGGGAACTACCTGCAGTTATGTGTTCCCAGGACCTTGCTCATGCGCTGCATAGATCACGCTTTGCTTCATGCGTTGCTTTTTCCAGAATATTTTCGTCCAACCTGAAAGAAAGGATGGCCCAGAGGTTCTACAACCTGGTGCTGCTGCCTCGCGTCAGGGATGACATTGCCGAGTACAAGCGCCTCAACTTCCACCTCTACATGGCTCTGAAGAAGGCCTTGTTCAAGCCGGGAGCCTGGTTCAAAGGTAGCGTCTCCCTGGGCATTCAGGTCGTGCATATTGTAAGGACAGCACTAAATACACGACAGAGAGGGTGGGAGGAGATGCTGGGACTCCCGTGGCGTAAGCTGCTGGAGGAATTGCTAATATCCTGGGATCAGATGCGTCCTGGGACAGAAGGCAGCTCTGCCTAACGCTTCCTCCCCTGCAGGGATCCTCATCCCCCTGTGCGAGTCGGGCACCTGCACCCTGCGCGAGGCCATCATCATCGGCAGCATCCTCACCAAGTGCTCCATCCCCGTCCTTCACTCCAGGTAAGGCGGCAGGCCGGCCTGCTGGCAGGGGGAGCCTCCCAAAGGGAGAATGGCCGGAGCGGTGCCGCGGATCCGTTCCTGGGCCTCGTCAAGGGGGAGATTTGGGAGGAGGTTTCCCTGGCGCTCTGCCTGGGAGCCAGAGACGAGCTAACCTGGGAGAAGGGAGCCCTCGTGCAGCTGCGTGACGGGGGCTCCGTGGCTCCTGCTGGGCTGAGGGGCCGCTGTGCCTGTCCCCAGTAGCGCTCGCTCCGTCCCCGCAGTGCTGCCATGCTCAAGATCGCCGAGATGCAGTACAGCGGTGCCAACAGCATCTTCCTGCGCCTGCTCATCGACAAGAAGTACGCGCTGCCCTTCCGCGTGGTGGACGCGCTCGTCTTCCACTTCCTGGCTTTCCGCACGGACCAGCGTGTCCTGCCCGTCCTGTGGCACCAGAGCTTCCTGGCCTTCGCCCAGCGCTACAAGGAGGACCTGTCCTCGGAGCAGAAGGAGGCCTTGCTGGAGCTGCTCAAGGTCCACAGCCACCCGCAGATCTCCCCAGAGATCCGGAGGGAGCTGATGAACTCCAAGACCCGGGACGTGGAGGGGCAGCAGCCGGTGGCTATGGAATGAGGGGGAGGAAAGGGAAAGCTGCAGCCCCGACCTGCTCTGGGGATTGCTCAGCTGGCCAGGGATGGTGGTTGGTGCAGCTGGGAGCTCCACGGGTGAGCAGGGCCGGTGGGAGGTGCATGGAGTTTCATCACCGAGATTCTGCTGCTCCAAACCGGGCACTGGGAGCGTCCAGCGACCCAGTCTGCTTTCCTTACGGTGCTTCTCACAGGACAGAGTGGTCCCTTGTCCCACACTGGGATTCTAGTGGCCACCAGGAGAACAGGAGGGTTTGGCCTGTTCCCATTTTGGAGAATAAAAGCTGAGCTATGACCACCAGTCCCGGGCAGTTCAGCCCCCCACTCCGGCCTCCCTCAGCTGTGCCCACAGTGTGGCACCACCTCGTCCCATCTGCTCCTGGCGCTGTCCCCAGCGGGTGGCAGAGCAAAGCCAAGAGCTGGCGGCTTCCTGCGGATCTGCCAGAATCACAGAATGGTTGAGGTTGGAAGGGACCTCTAGAGATCATCTAGTCCAAGCCCCCTGCTCCAGCAGGGACACCCAGAGCACGTGGCACAGGGGGACACCCAGGCAGGTTTTGAAGATCTTCAAAGCAGGAGCCTCCGCAGCCGGTTCCAGGCCTCTGTCACCCCCACAGTAGAGAAGTTCTTCCTCACATGGAGATGAAACTTCCTGTGTTTTAATTTATACCCACTGCCCCTTGTCCTGTCCCTGGCCACCATTGAGAAGAGTAGGTGCCGTTTGGCAGAAAAGGTAGTGAGGTCCGAGCAGGTTCCCCAGGGTGCGACGGGTGAAAAGGCTCCTGCTGGTGTTTGAAGGTTTCCCAAGGGAGCCTTTACTGGTCCCCAGGCTCCTTCGTGCAACCTCCTTCCTCCACAACACCCTCTGCCCCAGGGAGGGGGTGTTTTTTTCGCCTCCCCCAGAGGCCCCAGTGGGGCTTTTCCTGCTCTCGCTGCCTTTCCTTGCGCTTACCGGGGAACGGCCGAGGGCCCAGGTGACGCTGCAAGGGTCCGAGGTCCTGCAGGCTGGGCCCAGCGAGAGGAGCCCCAGCATCTCACCTGGGCCTGGCCTGGCCTCGCTGGTGGCTTTGCCTGTCCCAAACCGGCACCTTCTCCGTGCTCTCCCATGGCCGCGCACCCTTGGGCTCACTCCGTCCCAGCCCCGACACGCAGACGGAGCGAGCCCAAGCCCCACGGGTGCCCTGCTCGCTGCAGCGTCCCCAGGTCCCCTCTCACCCGCAGCCTTTCCTTGTGCTCCAGCACACAGGAGGCCCCGGACCAGCCTACGGAGCCCCACGGGAGCAGGGAGTCTTCGCTGCCCCCAGCCCTCCAAGAGCAGCTTCCAAAGGAAAAAAACCTGGATGCATTAACATTTGTTTAAAATACTTTATTGCAACATCATATGGCCCTCTGATTCTCCCAGCAGTGGGACTCTTGCATGCGAACACCAAACCAGTTTACTCTTAAATTAAAAACTCATTTATATATATAATTTCTTACCTTTTGTACAGACAGGCTCTGTACCCCCCCTACCCTTCCTGCTAGCAGGAGCCAGTGGCAGATGGCACTTTTGGACAAACGCTAGTGGAAGAGCAGCAGCCCCGGCCTTCTCCACCGGCTCAAGACTTTTGTTTCCGGTGGCATCCGAAAGGAGGGTTTCCATGTCCTCCGCATCCCCCACAGGAAAGCAACAGCCACAGATCCACGTGCCAGAGGTCACCAAGCAGCAACGCGCTGCCTCCCATCCCTGCAGAGTCTGCCCAGCTTCTCTTTGTTAATACAATACTACAATTTAATGGTCCTCTCTTAGAAAAGCAGCATTATTACTTTTTTTTTTTAAAAAAAAAAAAAAAAAAAAAACTTTTACAAAAACTAACAGGATCAACAACAACACAACAAAAATGCAATCACTTTTCCAACTGAAGTGTGCAGCGGCTTCCCCACCCTGCAAGGATACAACGCAAACCCGAGGGAGATGCAAACCAGCCCCTTCCGCAACGTGAGTCGAGATTCCTGCTCGGGAGGAGCAAAGACGCGTTTCAGACGATAGCAGCACATTCAAATGTATTTGTTAAAAATCAAGTCTGACGTCTCACCTACCTAAAAAAATAACAGCCAACCAGCTTCCAAGTGAGAGTCCCCATTGCTCAGGGAGCTAAAGGAGGGGACAAAAAGGCACTTTCGGAAGGGGAGGAAACCGGCACCCCGGCCCCACAGCAAGGAAATGCAAGTTTCCCTCCCTCCCCATTTCCCAGCAGTTACTAATAAATTAAGCAGCCTCAGTGGGGCAGCGAAAGCCAAGGCAGTTACAGTGGTTTGCGCTCCAGAGCCGCTGTCCCCAAACGTCACCCGAGGCTGCTCCCTGAGGCCAGAGCTCCTCCTCTCCCACCGCCCGCGCAGCCGGGGGCGCTTCCCCAAAGCAAGCCAGCAACCCGCGAACCCCAAATCTAATGCAACAAGAAACAAGGCCCACGTTCCTCCCCCCAGCAGAAGCAGACGCGCCGTTTGCTCCCCCCAGGGCCATAACTACCTGGTGCTACACGATTAGGACCAAGGGATCGCCGAGCGCTCAGGCTCTTGTGCCCTCATGAGCCACGCGGTCCTGCAGCACCCCGGCCCGGCAGCAGGATGTGGGGGTTAGAGACATTTTGGTCGCGCAAGCCAAGCAAGAGGCTCCCTACACGTTTCTAAAGGCCGTGCAGGGCTGGAAGTGGCAACAGCATCGAAGAGGCAGCGAACAGCGGCCACCTGGGCCAAGAGGAATGCAAACTGAGAAACTTCTTACAACTTCGTTTTGGATTCTGCACCCCCTCCCCAGCTATTCTTGAGTCCCACCTCCGCGAAATGGTCACCTCACCCCTGCCACCTGCAGAAGCCATTGAGCCTCCTGCACCCACCTCGATGGCTCAACACGAGGGTCCCCAAAACACTTTCCTGCTGCCCCTCTCCAGCACTAGGAACAGAGACGGACAAGCACGGAGCCCTCTCTGTGCATTTAGCGAGACGACCAAATCCTCAGCAGGCTCCAAACGGACAGGGTTAACGGATGGGTAGGCGAAAGCCGAAGGCCTTTGGGTGTCCAGGGCCAGGTCGCGTTCTCGTGGGGCTGGGCGGCTCTCGGGAAGGGGAGCTCGGTCACAGGTTGATGTCCGTGACGTCTGTGGGCGTTCCGGTGGGCTGGCTGGCAGGGTAAGCAGCAGTCTTGGTGGCTCTGTATTCCTGTTGGCTTTGGGACACCTGCTTCAGGCTCTCGGCTAAGGCGGCCTCGATCTGCTCCTGACAGGCCTTCAGACAGTCCTGCGGGACAGGGGACATGACAAAGGCCTCAGTTCTTCCCTGCTGCTCAGGGACGAGAGCAGCTCCCAAGAGCTGCTGGACTCGGTCTCGGCCCCTGCAGCATCTCAGCACCCAGAGGGCACAAAAGGCTTCCTCCTGCAAGAAACATCTGCACCCTGCTGTGCTTTAGTCCCCTCCCAAGGGGAAGGCTCTGCTCTGGCTCTTCTCTTTCCATCAGAGCCTGGCAGAGCTCCCAAACATCCACATATTCGCTTGGAGGCAACACGTGATTCGGGCACCACGGCCGTCAGCTGCCAGCGACCGCCGGAAGGAGCGAGCGGGGCCGCCCCGTGCCGGCCAGCGACCGCCCCGCTGCTCCCGCGCGCACTCAAGGGGATGGAGTCACAGAGGGGGCCTGGGCATCCCACCCCGGGCATCCCACCCGGGCACCCCACCCCGGGCATCCCACCACCGCAGCCTCCAACCCAAGGCCTCGCCGGAGCCTCCCTGGGGCCAGGGCAGCGGGGACGCACGAGCCCCATAGGCAGCAGGACGCAGAGCGGCACCGCGAGCCTATTGCCTTCTGCTTGTAGCACAGCTCGGACCTCCTCTTGGAATGAAGGCAGTGCCCCTGCTTCCCGCCGAGCTACAAGCAGACAAGGAAACTCCTGCAGCAGACGGGGCCGCGACGCGCTGGGGGCCGTGGGAGGCACCTCGGAAGGGCAGCGCTCGGCACGGCCGCGGCCGCGCCGGCGGGACGGTGGCACTTTGCTCGGCGGGGCGGCCGCCGCACGCACTCGCTGGCTGCTGTCACACATCGAAATCTCTTACCAGGAATCCGCCACGGGTTCTTAGAAACTGTCAGAGGATGTGGCGAGCAAAAATAGCAACGCCCACCTCCCCTTCCCGGAGCCGTTTCCAGTAAGCGGAGCCTCTAACCCTTCCACCGCAGGCGGCTCGCGCGCAACGGCCGCAACGGGGGCGGCGGGGACAGCGCGAGCCCAAGGGGACCAGGGGTCCCTGCCTCGCGTTCGGCTCCATCAAATGGGGACCATTGCCATGGTCCCTCTGCACCGACCCTAAAGGGAGCTGATAGGGGCACTAGTCTAAACGCTGCGGCGCTGTGCAGGCAACGGCACCAGCGTGCGAGCGGTTGTTCCTCGGGGTCCCTGGGAGCTCTTGGGAATGCAGCGGGGCCGGGGCCGCCCTGCAAGGGAGCAGCACCAGGCTCTGCTGAACCTCTGGCACATCCAGCAGGGAAGCAGCCCCGGCCCAGCGCTGCCTTGGCTCTCCCGCCTGGAGGAAGGGGGTCCCTCTCTGCTGAACCAAAGGGGAAACTGAGTCCCGGAGCAGGCAGGGAAGGGCCCAGGAGCAGCAGGGCTGGAGGAAGAGGAGGGTGGGAGGAAGGGAACCTTCCTCAGCTCCCTTCCCTGCTTCCCACCTGTTCCTCCGCTGGCTCCGACCCGCTCTGCTCCCAGGGCAGGTTTTAACCCCTGCCCCACTCACCGCGGCAGCTTGAGAGCAGCTGGCTGCGCCCATTCACTCCTCAAAAAAAGGCTCAAACGACAAATAAATAAAAAAAGCTCATGCTAAGAGAACAGGCGGCCCCATTCCGCGCGCACAGACAGTGCCAGGTCCAGCCCCCCCGCCGCAGCACAGGCGCCTCCTCCAATTCCCAGCACTGCTGTCGGGGGACTGTAACTAACCCCGCGCACGGCTGCCGCTGCCAGCGCTCGGGCAGAAGAACAGATCGGGTTTTCAGGCCAGAAAAGGCCTCGGCAGGAGGGAGATTTCTTCACTGCAGCAACCCGGACACTGGGGGTCTGACTGTGTCCCCCTTCCCCAGGAGAAGGGCAGCGGAGGGACAGGTGGAGCCCTGTGGTCACCCCACAGCCCCAGCCAAGCGCCTCGGCCGCCGGGGCTGGGCACGGGTAACCGGACACCGGCCCAGATGAGCAGATGCTGAGCCGGCTTCTCCCTCGGCCCCATCCCGCCGCGTCAACCCGATCCCGCCGACACCTGTCTGCTCGGGCAACAGCCGCTTCCCTTTGTGTTTTTCAAAGGCAACTGAGCAGACAGAACGGAGCCCAGCAAGGGGCCTGACCAAGGTTTCCAGCCCAGGACCGCTCGTGGCGTTTGGAGACGCTCCCCGATCTCTAGGCACCGCTCGACCCCAGCTCAGCACCCTTGCAAACAACGTGGGCCCCCAGGAAGAGCAAGGGGCGCAGAGAGGAGAGGCGGCCCCGCGCTCGCCGTGAGCACTCACCACCTCCGTGCCAGTGATGCCGGCCAGCAGCTCCGTGACCGCCTCGCCGCTGAAGTCGTTGAGGGAGACCGTGAGGCCGTGCACGGCGGCTCCAATGCTGCCTGTTGCAATCATGGACGGCGGGTACATCGCGAAAGTGTAATCTGGAATTGGGACAGCGGCACAAGAGACGGAAATAACCTGTCAGCGAGGACGTGTGTGCACTGTGACATCTTGGGACTGAATTCCCTGGAATAGTGAGGGCTGGACAGAGCGGGCAGAAATGGAGTGAAGCAACAGGAAAGACAGGCTACAGATGAGAGCTGCAGGCTCCACCAAGCTGCTTCTCCAGCCTTGTCTCAGCAGAAGCAGCCCCAAAGATGCTGCTGCTCTAGTGACTTACAAAAGCCCAGATTCCACCTGCCTTTACTCTGCCCACCCATCGCGCAGAGGCACCTACCTGTGGCACACAAGGCAATGAAGGTCTGTGCATGTTTCTTCACCAGCTCCATCTTGTCCTTTGGCAGCGGGAGGTGGTGGAGGATGTGAGCCAAGAAGTCGTTTGCTATCACGGACACGAGGTCCCACTTTAGTTTCTCCAGGACTAGCATCTCCCAGTCCTGCACAGTCAGAGAGAGACACAACGTGTTACTCAGCTGGCCCAGGCCCACCAGAAACACACACCAGATCCAAGGGCAGATAAGCACAGAGCTTATCTGGGCCACTCAGTGCAATCCAGGAGACAGGGCAGAAGAGGGAACGTCCCTGCTCTGTGATTATGGCACAAACCCAAGCTCGAGCTGTTGCGAAGCTTGGAGTAAAGATCAAAAGAGGAAGTGATAAATCTGGTTTCTCCTTCCTGAGGTGCATTGGGATTAGCCTTCAATGCTCCTCTGCTTTGCAAGGCTACTGAGCAGCGCACATAGGGAGAAAAAAACAGCCGGAGCGGCAGCGGGGAGGCTCTTCCCATCCTTCTTTTCCATGCCCGAGGGAGTAGTGGCTGCAGCGGGTCCCCTCTGCAGGAGCGGCACCAGGAGAAGGTGGGAACAGGAGTGTCCAGGGCTGCCTCCGAGCAGCTCCCGTTTGTCACTAGCAGTGACATCTGGGATTCCCAGGGAGCTTGGGGACATGCCCGGGTGCTGAAGAGGGAGGCACCAAAGCCCAGCAGACGGCAGGCACTGGGCACACGGCACTCCCAGCTCCAGGCTGGCACGGGGGCAGAGCACGTCCCGCTGCTCACACCTCTGCTCTGCCGAGGGCTCGTAGCCGCGTTCAGCACAGCGGCGCCGACGTTTCGCAAAGGCCCCTTCACATCCACCTCTCCCAGGCACCCACGTGGCTCAGCGCTGCTCCCTGGACACGTGCCAGGCGGCTGCAGATGGCCCTGTCCCGCATGGAGCTATTTTGCCTAAGAACGGGTATTTCTGTAGCGTCTTCCCCTAGCTGGTGCCCATGCAAGCTGGGGGACAGATGGCACGAAGGGCCCAAGTGCCCCGCTGATTTCAGATGGGGCCAGGGCTGCTCCTCTCATCTGCTCAGGCTCTTCGAACCCTGGGCTTTGGTCCCAAACCCAGCGCAGCCCAGGGCCAACGTTTGACCGAGTCACCCCCTAAAGCCCATGAAGCCCCGACACAGTTTGCACAGGCCTGCAGCAAAACACTCCCTGGAAAAGCTGAAGGAAGGAGCAGCCCCAGGATCCCACTGTAGGATTTGGGACGTCCACAGTGCCTGGGCACAATTGTGTCACTCATGGAGCAGCCTCAGGAGGGGCAGGGGACCGGCGCATTCCCAGGAGCGCTTCCCTCCCCATCCAAGCAGGAATGCCATCGGCAGCGCACACTGAGCCGCTCTGTTGGCCCCAGTTCCCCCCACGTCCCAAGCTGTGCTCAAGGTCTCCGGCTCCTGTGCCCGGGGCCGCATCCCGCAGCTTCTCTCCAGCCTCATTCCCTGGAAAAGCAGCAAGTCAGGCCTTGGTAGGTAGGTGCAGTTGGGACACTGCAGGACGTCCCCACGTGCCACCTCCCTGCAGCGACGGGGTGACCCATCCCTGCAGCGCCACAGGGCAGGGCCCAGCACCCCTCAGCTACGGCCTGGGGAGGAAGAGGCCGAACTGGGATTTTGGATCAGATCCCCCACACCAAGGCCTAGCCCTGCCCTGCACAACATCTCCCTTTTGTCGAGTAGCCTAAAATTACAAGGTCAGTTCTGCCCACAAGGTGCTGGAGGAGTTATACAAGAGACACATTTGAAGAAGTGAGATTGATTTTTCGTAAGGGCAGGTCTCCACTTCGCTCTCTCTTCTTTTAAACCCACTCTTTCCCCTTACACAACAAAACCAGCTCCAAGTTGCTCAAATGAACAGCATTGCTCAACCTGTCCCAACCCTCCCACCAGGCCCAGTGCGCTGTTTGCCGCTTCACAGCCTGTACTTTTCCAACCAGCAAGTGGTATTTTGCTCAGACGTAGTTGCTAACCTCCCATACGGGTGCCCAGCCTGCTCTGTCCCCCTAGTCCTTCTGTTATCTTTAAGCCAAATTATCTTAAGGGTAAAAGGCAGAAAGAAACCCAGCAATAAACTCTAGACCCTCAGGATCACGGCAGGGGTTGCTTGGGGTGTGTGATACCACCGGACGATTGACATAGAGAAGGAGATGCGCGTGGATAAAAGCAGGAAAATTCTAGCATTAGCCATTGCTTAAACTGAAGTAGCTGCAAGGTGACACAATGAAAGATCCAAGGGAGGGGAAGAGCTTTGTCCCTACCTGTCACGAAGCTGAAACCCATCAAAAGGACCCTGCAGCCTCGCCAGGAAAGGTGACACCCCCTGGATCAGCGCGGCAGAGCCAGACCCATCAGGACCTGTGTCACCACGTGACGACCCAGCTGCTTGGGCTCCCCTCGCACTGACCCACCACCACTGGGTCCACTTGGGACGCGGCTCTTCCAGATAACACAGAGGTTCATCGTGTTCTTGAAAAGGCTCATTGCAACAGGCCTGATCCTGAGACCCAGCCGGCACTAGCGGTGCCTGCGGCAGGAGCTGAGGAACAGCAGCAGCTCCCAGGGCTTCCCCCAGGGAAGAGCCTCCTGCCAAGCAGCGCCGTCCCTCGCCCAGCCCCTGCTCCCCGCCGCGACTCGCCGCTCTCGGCGTCTCTTCCACTTTATCCGTGGAAGAAGCAGAACAAAAGGCTGCAAGAGACGAGCAGGCAGGTTTGCGACAGCAGCACCGCTCTGGAGCAAACATCCTTTTCCTGGCATTTTGTTCTGCACCTAATTGAATCAGTATCTGCCTGGCTAATGAAGGAGAGGAAAAAAAGTGGAAATTGCTCCTTTGTTTCTTGAGCCCATGGATCCCACCCTCCTGCTGGAAGGCTGCAGGCTGCCCCACAGGAATCCTACCCACTCCAGCTTCTGCAGGATCCCCATGCCAGGCCAGGGTACTGAGCAGTACAAACTTCTCTAGCTGAGTTTCCTCGCTGTGGACTTGTCCCCTTGCCCAGCTGCATGCCATGCAACTTAAAAATAATAATGAAAAGCATCAAAGCAGTAATCACCATTCCCTATTACCTCTCCTCTCTTACAGTGAGATATTAGAGCACAGCCCCCTTGCCGTGGAATGGCCTCCTGTCCCCGCTCACAAGCGGAGATGGACTGACTCAACGTACAGCTCTGCAAACCCAGACTGGGACGTGCCAGACACGCTGGCTTTTTGCAGTGACAGTCACTCCATTAATCGGGTTCTGCCCTCACCCACACAGCCCTCGTGCCTGCAGGGAGGCTGCACAAACGCACGCGAGGAGGCTGCACGGGGAGCAGAGAGCCCAGCTGCCTCCCTGCAGCAACCCTGGCTCTGCCGAAGGAAAGGAAGTTGTGCTCCACTTTGTCACCCAAGTTGATAAGGTGCCATTTCACATTATCACAGACTTGATGAGACACTAGCGGAGCAGGAACAGGCTGCGCCCCGTCGAGCTCGTGAGCTGACTCAGAAGGAGGGTGGAAAGAGCTGCCGATGCTGCTGTTGGCCACCCAACCCACCCAGCATCTGAGACACAGCTACAGAAATGAGCAGCCACGAACGCCCTTCTGCAGAGGAGAAACTGGGGCTAAACGGTTGTTTCCATTCCCCGATCAGACCTCAAGACTGAACGTCAAGCATAAAGATGTCAACTTCAAAGGTGGCAATGGTCATAACCATCCCACCGAGGCAACAAGCAGAAGCTGAAATCCATGCAACGCACTTATCCGGGAAGTCAGTGCCCTATCCCAAGCAAACATCCCTGCTCAATCATTACCCCTTCTCATCATCCCAAGGCGATGTATTGGGGACAAAGCAGGTAGTTGCTAACAAGCCGAAGATGGAGGAGACCTACAGCAACTGCTCTCCTCAACCCTCAAGCAGCTAAAAAACCCTCTTGCACAGACCAGAAAAGTCTCTATGAAAAAAGGAAAGGTAGGTTAGATAACACCCTCGACGGAAATCCAACTTCCTCCAATGGACAAGTCCCTTGTTGCATCATTTCCTTCTCCCCAGAATAACTTCATCAAGATTTTGTTTAAAGGAGCCCTTCTCTAGACTGCTGAGCTGCTGCCAAGCATCCCTTCAAGAGAAGGATGCGAACCGGCTGGAAAAGCGAGCCAGCTTCCTCAAAAAGGCCTCCAAGGACAAGCTGGGAGCTGAAATGGCACTGGTCCATGAGAGGCGGCCAGGATGTACCATTGTCCAAACCTTAATGAAGAAGCTCCCTTTCCCTCCCCACCCTCTTCCATTGCAGGGTTGTGAAAGAAGAGAAGCAATACTACCACAATTAGCACAGAGGAGGAAAACAGCAGCTCATCCTGGTTTTGTAATCAAGACATTAACTCTTGTTGGGTCCTCAAGTGAAGACAAACTGTTCAAGTATCTTCAGATGCTACCTCTGCTTCCTCTTTAGATCAGACAGCAAAGGGCCAGCAAGGTGGGACGTGCTAAACAAGCCTTGTGGTGGGCTGGGAAATGCCACCTCTAGGTCACAGCCTACAGAGCACATTTACTGGAAGAGTCCTCCTTAGGCTCCTCTACTTCATGTCTCATTTAAGGACTGCGCCTGGTCCATCTTCTGCTCCATCATTTGGATAGCACATGTGATCAGACTCCACAGCTTCAAGCTAACAGCATGCTGACTGCTCACGACCATTGCTTTGCGAAAGAAAATGCTCTTATTTGCCTGAAAAGCCACCTTTGGCTAGCCAAAGAATGGCCTTTGGCCCGCGAGGTGAAGTCATTCTTGTTCACTTCAGCTGCATCACTCGAAGCAAGACGATGAGAGACGGGTGCTAACGCCTCGGCTTCGCTTCGTGTTGCACTAAGCATGCCTAGAGCCTAGCAGGAGAGGGGAAAAATAAATAAAAGAGAACGCCAGGAACAAGCCCTTCCCCACACCCCCCCAAATAAATCATAACGAAGTACAACTAAGCCAATCCAGGACCTATGGAAAAGGCATACAACATGCCTACCAAGCCCCACTGCTTGTAGCCAAAGACCCAGCCTGCAGAACCATTAGAGCCTGCGATGATGTCCACTAATTTGCACCCGGAAAAGCAAGTGACTGCAGGGTCCCCTTTTTAGTCTGGATCTGAGATGGAAACAGAGGATGGAAACACAGGAGCAGGAGCATGCTACTGCATTCCTCAGGGTAAGAAACCATCTACATTTTTCATGAATACTACTTGGTCAACAGGCACCTACAAATAACTACAGGGAAAGCAGCACGGAGCTGAGGGGATTTTCCCCAGTCTCTGTTGGCACTTGGAAAAACCATATTCATACTAGAGTTCCCCAGCGATCAGAACTGCTTTCTGATTTGCATTCGAAAGTTTTGTGGGTTCATTCCCCACCTTGGGGATGAATCACACTCAGATCTTCTCACTCACTCCCAGTTTAGGGAAGAGGGAAAAAAAAAAAAAAAAAATTGTATTTAATAAGACGATGATTAACCCTGAGAAATTCTAATAGACAAACCGTCTCCAGGGATGTTAGCACGGAGCTGAGGGGATTTTCCCCAGTCTCTGTTGGCACTTGGAAAAACCATATTCATACTAGAGTTCCCCAGCGATCAGAACTGCTTTCTGATTTGCATTCGAAAGTTTTGTGGGTTCATTCCCCACCTTGGGGATGAATCACACTCAGATCTTCTCACTCACTCCCAGTTTAGGGAAGAGCGAAAAAAAAAAAAAAAAAATTGTATTTAATAAGACGATGATTAACCCTGAGAAATTCTAATAGACAAACCGTCTCCAGGGATGTTTGTTACTTGAAGTGAGGTGACTGTTTTCTCCCAAGGGCTCTGATCTAAAGCTCGGAAAGCCCCCAGGAAAGGGTTTCTCCAATTTCCTCCCCCATTGGCAAAGTTGGACGCAGAGGTTTGGATCTTTTCTTCACTGTGAATAGCTTTTATAGAACAGCAAAAAACCCCTTTGCCTTTCAGAGCGCAGACAGCTGCCGCCGCAGTGCCCGACTGGGCGAGCGGCCCTGGTTTGACTCAAAGCCTCGTAGCAGGACCCGGGCAGCAGCAATTCCAGCTATTTCCAGTCTGTTTTACAGACCTCATCGCTTCGGCAGCTCTGCCAGCCTTGACAGCACAGCCCAGCAAGCCGAATTTTGGGTCACAAAATCTCCCACTCATTTTCTCCTGATAACTCTCTGCTAAACGCTTCGTCTTCCTGGTGATGCGGAGAGGCAGCTCCGGCGCTGCGGCTGGACGCGGAGCCCAGGACAAGGCAGGGACGCCGGAGCAGCCCCAGCGCCGCGCGCTCGGCCAGCTGCGCAGACAGGGCCCTTTGTCCTCGGGAGGTGCCACTCGAGCTGGGAGCGAGCCCAGCGCGCGCCCAGCACCGCCAACCGGTGCTCCAGGCCCAGGGAGCTCCCTGGAGAATTCGGAGGTGCTGCGTCCCAGCGCAGACAGCGAGGGCCCGCGTGGGATGGAGGCGGCTCCAGCAACAAGCAGCGACATCCACCGGGGCAAGGGAGCAAGAAGGCTGGATGGGGAATACAGAGGAAGGCGCTTGGAGGAGCAGGAGAGAGAGCGGAAGGAGCTGCGCACGCGGGAACGTGGCCAAGGAGCAGCACGTAGGAGTGGGAGCTGGGGAGGGGGCAGAGGGTTACCAGGAGCTGCTGCGGCGTGATGGAATTGTCCGTGTAAATGCAGAGTTTCTCCACCGTCAGGGGCATGGTCTCGCGCAGCTTGGAGGCCAGCAGCATGCAGACGGCGCCCAGCAGCTGCAAGTGACTTTTCCGCACGGACACCGAAGACAGGTAGCGGTCCACATAGTTCATGGCCAAGGGGAAGACCTCTTCTTCGCACTTCTGCTCCTCGCACACCTGATAAACCACAGGGACAGAAAAGGAAGTTATAATCGGCACCGGACTCCCCGGATACTGCCTCTGCTGCAACTTCAAAGCTTCTGGTTGCGATGGTGTTTCACACTTATCTGAACAGCTTTGATATCACCTCCTCGCTAAGGAATAAGTTAACTGCAGGTGTAAGTCTGTGGCTCGAGTGGAATTACACTAGCAGAAAATTTGACTAGTCTTAAGACTTGATTTTCCTACAGAAAGCAGCAAAAGTGGCATGTAGTTAGAAAGAGCACACCAAGACCGAAGTTACTTTTACTTGCCCCCGTTGGGGATCTCTACAGCCAGGCAACCAGCAAAGCCCATGATTTTCTTCTCTGCGGGTCCTCGGCCCCTCTGCAGAGTTATCGTTTCCAGCACATCTCCAGCTGGAGACCCAGTAACTGCAGGAGCCACCGTCCCTTCTGACCAATCTACCTTAAGCAGCCCAGAGACACAAGAAGAATCAATGGCTGAGCCCAGAAGTTTCTTCCCCCTCCTCTTTCTCAGCCACACTCGTACCACAGCCATAAACAGAACCCAGGAGTTCTCAATTTCAGTCCTCTGCTCTAATCGCACAGCCAGTACCAAAGTCCTGGTCATATTTACTTCCTTCTTTCGTGCAACCATAGAAATATTGGGGTTTCTCCTCATACAGCAGCAACCACCATTGCTCCCGCCTCTGCCTTGCACAGACACTGACACAGAGACAGATCCCAAGAAGAGAACAAGTTCCTCAGCACAAGGCTGACTGTTGGTTTGTGCATTCTTCCTTTCTTCTTCCACAGTTTTTACAGAAAAAAGTCAGTTCTAGGTGCAAGTTCAAGGTGAATTCAACCCCATTTGTACACGTCAAGCACACGTCCCTGTGGCTGTAACTAAATGCTACGAGTCTCCAGTCTCGCTTAGTGCCCAGCAATGGAAAGTGTTTAGCCCCATTTACTTCCCAACCGCCTTCAGAGCTCCGCAGGAGCAGGCTCAAAGCAGCACGAAGATAACTAACCTCCTTGAAAAGGGAATTGCAGAAAGAGACCAAGGATAATGTGGAAAACCTTTTTTTAAAAAAAGCATCTTATTCTCTTTGTTCTTTCGCTAAAGCGGGCAGCTCCCCGCAGCCGCGGCCAGGGCGCCGGGTTCCGCCCGAGCGTCCTTTGGCCGCTGCAGAATCTGTCATTTCTTTTCCTATTGATGCTGCTCACTCGGATGGCTTCAGAAAGAGGCCCATGACATTTCCCTCGCTGAACTGTTTCCCACAGAGCGCCGCATTCATCTTTAACTTAGGGAAGTAAATGCTAGTCATATAATTTCCCCCATTTAACCACGCACTTTCAGCTCCATTCAGAAAACAAATCCTGCGGCCTCCCCGGCACACAGCAGAGCACTTGGATCAGCAGTTTGGGGAGCAGGGTGGGCGCGCAATGAGGGTGACAGGCAAATGACGCGGCAGCACCTTCCTGGCGAAGGGAGCACAAGCTGCTGGGTGCAGGGGGGCTGCGACCCAAGGGATGGGGGGAAAATCGCATCTTGCAGCGCGGCCAGCGCTGCCACGGCCGGAGCCCAGCGCGGGCAGACTCTGCGCAGCCTCCCCCAGACCCCTCCTCGTGCAGCCTCCCCCAGACCCCTCCTCGTGCAGCCTCCCC
>VZSV01000183.1:419440-470943 GCA_013398735.1 Nothocercus julius | reverse complement strand
TTTATTTTATTTTACTTTATTCTATTCTATTCTATTCTGCACTCTCTTCTATTTTATTCTATTTGTTAATGCCCAGAACCCTGCAAGGCCAAGAACGTAATCAGCTGTGTGCATGCCCTGCGCAGGTCCCTGCTGGGCCTGCTTTCTTCCAAAAGTTACCCCCGTGCCACTCCTGGCGCGGCTCGGTGAAGATAGCGACCTCTGGGTCTGTGCAGATAAGGGTTTTGGAGGCATTGCCGCCTTTTTTTTTTTTCCCTTTTTTTTTTTCCCCCAAATAATATTTCACAAACAGTCATTTTTACAAATCGCATGCTGTGCAGCTGTTCAGTGCTACTCTTCCAATTTCAGCTACTCTTCCACTTTTCCTCTTTGGGTATGATAGAGAGCACATCTTAATGCCCAGCTTCCAGTATCCAGACCTTCCCACGTCGCGTGTGCCATTTTGACACTCTTGGTCCTTTTTTATATTTTCAGTCACCTAAAACCAGAGTCTTTTAATCAAGAACAAACATACGTGGTTAATATTCAAACATAAAAAAAACAAGACCGAAGTCTTTGTTCTCTGGGTTCAGGTGTTGGGTTTTTTTGAAAATGAAAAAAAAAATCAGAGGTTTAGAAGTTCAAAATCCTGCTCAGGACAGCGGACACAAAGGTCACGCATATACAACACAGTACACTGCACGTGCTGCACTCCTATTTCTACCCCTGTACAAAGGGTTTTCATGTTCTGCAGGGTGTATCGCTCACTGCCCATTAGATCTCCTTCCTTTTCCTGGTCTTTCTTTAATCAGCCGGATTAATCAGCCCCCATGTCTGGGTAGACATGTTCTAGCTACATCTTCTTAATGATATTATCGTCACTGATTGTTTTTTTAGGTGTGATGGGATCCCCAAATCCATTTCCCAACTAACTTTCACCTCCTGAACAAACCTTCTAATTGTGGGGAGAAATGACTGAAGGATCTATGGGAGGGATTTCTGCGGACTGAGCAGCTGGTTTTAATCCGGGCCGACCTCCCCTTCTTCACTCTCCCAGTCTCTCCTTGTGAGCAGCAGCCCCCACTTTCTACAGGACAGCAAAGGGCCTCATGTCCCACATTTTTAGTAAAAATAGCAGCTATTTTCTTCACTCAGGCAAAGGGAAACCACAGCACTGGGTTCTTGATCCCCTCTGGTTTCTGGTCTGTGTCTTTTGAAATTCAAAATTTCAGGGCCTGTTCCAGACCTTTTGGTCTTCCTGCCGTTTCCCAGTGCGGTGGTTCGGAGGCGGCTGCAGCCAGACTCGGTGGCAGCCGTAGGACACGGAGCGGCGAAAATGAAGCCTGTTGCATAAGATGTTCCTTCCAGATGATGACTTGGCAGAACTGGTGCTTCTGCACAAGCCACATTATCAGGCTGCAAGGGCAAATTACAGACTACAGGCATCCTGAAAAGCCTATTGTGGGGGTGTGCGGAGGGAAAAGAGAAAATGCCAGGAAAACCAAATTTTGGTCACTGTTGTCCACAGATAGTCAACTTCCTGGGTTTGGCAGAAGACAGCACAGCAATATTAAAAAAAGGAAATTCCTTCAGAGTAAAAATAAATAAAAAAAAAACCCTGATGGTTCCTAGGCTTCCAGGATCTCAGACCAGCAATGTTATTCTTTGCTGAATCATAGAAGTGTCTCATTTTTTTGGTATGATGATGATGAATTAAAAAGAGTCACCAGCAGCTGGAGCTTTTAAAGGAGGAATGCAGATGCTAGATTCTCAGCTGATGGTCAGCTGGTACTGGGCTTAGGAATGAAAGTTAAAGCCATTTACCAGGCTGGTTATTCAACAAATTCTGCCAGCTCTTCTCCGACGTAGCGGTTTCAGCTGGCAATGTCACTTTGCGTCCACACTGGGCCTGGTCCTCAAGGATGTCAAAGGATCAGTAGTTTTTCTATACTGCTTTCTTATGTCATATATTTTATATCTGTGTTTCATCCTATTTTGATCTGCCATGAGCTGAACCATCTTCTTTATTGGTCATACTGCAACCACAGCATCATCAATGACATCAAAATAAAACTGCTTAAGATACACGAAGGACCTGAAAATAAAATCCAATGAGCAAGTAACTATATAATTTGGTCTAGGAAATCCCCAAAGCAAAATGAAAAGCAGGTACCATTTTGTGCATGTCAGAGAAAGCAAAGGCAGTTTTTCACCCTTGCTGTTTTAGAGTTTCAAAGCACTTCATAAATCCTAAATTTGTTTGATTTCACATCCAATTTTCCCCAGGCAGAGGGATCCAGCCGGCAAGAACAGGGGCTCTGGCACACATGGGCTAGCAAATCACGCTCGGGTGCTGCCACTGCCTGTGGATGCCAGAAGTCCTTGTCCCTTTGGAAGGGGATGGCTCAGCTTAGGGTCCGTCACAGGGAGTTAAGGCGCCTTCCCCAGCTCCGATGGTCATTCCCTGAGAGTCAAGGAGATGCTGGTCCGAGCTTAAACGCAAGACAACCGTCTCCCCACGTAGCTGCCTCCCTGTCTTTTCCTATATCTCATTCATTCTTGGCTTTGAAAAATGCTTCCATTGACTCGAAGGCAGGTTTGGTTGAGGGCATTGTAGGATTTGACTCAGGGGATACATTTCCTAATAGTTTTCCTATTACTGGCAACCACTGCATTCCTTTTCCTCAGACTTGGGCAGACTTTTGACTACAACTAGTGAGCTCAGAGCAATATCACCCGAGCACTGAATCTCAGCACACTTGGCTGTATCCAGTTAACTTGCAGGACAGAACAAAAAAGTGATTGGAAAAAGGTGTGAACGGAGGCAAGAAACGTCTATACATCAGGACTTAGCAAGTAATTCACCGTGTCTTTTGGAAAAATCACTTAGAAGGAAATGCCCCAAAGTGGCTATGGCTTTGGAGGATCTTCATTTCTAAGCACCTGAGCCCAATTTGACTCCAGAGGAGCCTGGCCACTTTGCACCAGCTAATAATTTGGGCCAGTGGAGATTTAAATGTAGTTTCACCTGACTTTGTATAAAAAGCGTAAGAAAACTTCTGTCTTTCTCTGTCATTTTAGCAGCTGTTTTTCTACCTTAGTTCCCTTTTCCTAATGAAATCTAAAATTAGGTCACATTTTAATTGACTCAAACTTGTACCATAGTCAGCCATCCCCAGGTGAATGTTCAGTTTTGTTCCCAAATCAGACATTTTAGAAACCAGCAAGTTCAGCTGGTAAAGAAAGAAAGATTGTAGAGAAAAATGCAAAGCTGAAACCAATAAATTTCAAAAAGCAAACTGTGCTTGGAAAGCCCCCGGTAGAGATATATTTAGTCCATTTTAGGGGATTATCTGTGGTTGCCAAATTATGCAAATTGTTAAAAAAAAATCTGCACTGAAATTTTACATATAAAATACTTCTTTTTTACAACACCCTTCCTTCGTCCATCCTTCCTGTCCTCTCCTGCCTTGCCCAGAACTGATCTTGTTGCTCACAACTTGTGCACCCTGTTCTGTAGATTAGTTGCGTCTTTGGGTTTTTCTAAGAATTTTGGGTTGCATGATATTTTTCATTTGATGTGGCAACCCCAGTGCCTGGTATCTGTTTGCCAATGCAAACTGGCAGCCATAGCCAGCTCAAAGCTTCTCAGCAGTGTGGGCAAAGAGGGGATTTGCCATGGTTGCAGCTCAGAGATGGAGCTGGAAAACTGCTGGTTATATGGGCGGAAAGTGCAAGGCTGGGAGTCTACAAGTGCTGCTGAGTCTGCTCTTCCCTTCACAGGGGAAAACTGGGGTCTGAATTTTATCTGATAGATTCCCTAGTGGTTCTGGTAGTTATATATTATCTATGTATGCTTCTGCATTCATATCATCAGTAATTACTGATATGAACAACATACTAATGAGATATACTCTGTAAAAAGCATGCATAGGGCTGGGCAGGCAGCATCCCCACTGCAAGTGGCAGAGCTTTGGAGGGCTGTTTCCAGCAGTACCTTTCTTGTTATTACCATTTCTTCCAGCTTCTGGAAGTGGAATTACTGTTTCTTCCAGCTTCTGCTTTGCATTTGATCTGAACCTTACAGCCTAGGAGTTACTGCCCCTGCCTGTACACCCTTCCCTCTCACAGCATCGCAGCAAGAAGATATTTATCCCGTCTGAAGCCATCACAAGCTGAAACTGTAGTGTTTTCCCTCCCCTCAACCCTGGTTAGCAGCTTGCACTCATGCCCAGTAGGCACGAGGCAGAATTACTGTCCTTCTCACTTGAGCATAAGAGCTGGGGAAGAGAAATTCTGAGCTGCTACAGCACAACACCACCACGAGACTCCTAGCAGGATACCGTCTGTAGCAATTAAAACATGAGCTTCCTTCCCGCTGCGAACTGACAAACAGGTTCCTGCAATCAGGCATGGCTGCTTCTGACTTTATTTTTGTAGCTCTACAGCTTCTTTTTTTTTAAGCTCAGCTGGCAGACCATGTCCCCAAAACAAGTGCTAATGTCTGGATTCTTCCAGGGGTGGAAGACCTGAGAGCAGGTTAAGCGGCTGCGGACACAAGAACTCATGTGCGCTATCTGGTCTGCACTACAGAACTCACCATTGCTGCCAGTATTTTGAAAGTGCCTCAGCATGAGCAGCTGGAGGAGGCACTAAGGGAGAAGCCCATCGTCCCAGCCCGGCCAGACACCGAGCAATGGTAATGCACAACTGCAGAACTGCCCCATCATCGGAGCCGCTGATTATGGGCACCGCTCGGGACAGGCACCAGTGAGCCCGGGCCGTGCCAGGCCTGCTAGGACTGTCATTGCCATTAAAATGTCTCCTCCTTCCTAATATATTTGAGGCAAAGCCCATTGTGATCAGTAGAAAGATGCTGGCCCAGCAGCTTGGGAAGAGGCTGGAGATGCTGGAGCTGGTGATGCTGTTTTGGACATATACAGCGCTACGTACAGCCAGATAAATGGCTGTTGCCAGGACACTGCAGGGGTTATCAATCGTGCCAGAGGATGTGATCTCTCTGGAAAGGAATGGTCTTTTCCATGTGCAAACTTAGGATGGAATCACAGGAACGTGTGACATACAGGAGCACAGGAGGGATGTGGGGACGCGGAAACGCAGGTCACCACGGCCCAGTGACTGCAGGGCTGCGTTGGCTTCGCTGCTTGCTGACCTGGAATGCCCCTACCTTTGTTCTGCAAGTGTGGATTTTCAACGGAGATCTCTGGAGTCTCTCCCTTGGTTTAACTCTGGGTTTTGGATTGGGTCCTCAGCTAGAGCCAACCTGAACTTGTTAATGTGACCCCGAAGAGAAGAAAAGCAGTGATACTGCTGTATTACCCAATGATCCAGCCAAGGAGCTCACATGTCCCAGGCTGAGCTCTGCGTGGCCCACGCGATGGAGAGCAGAGGAACTTGTTTCTCCTCCCACCGGAGCTCCAGGGACTTCTTGCGTGCACAAAAGGGAAACGTCAGATCGGCAAGAAACGTTGACTTCACAGCCCAGGCAGAATAGCAGCTGGCAAGACGCATGTGCGCTTAGAGAGCCCGAGAGAGCCCAAAGAGGGAGCAGGAAAGGAAAACCAAAGCTAGATCAAGGGCTGCCTTCTCAAGGGTGCTCAGCAGACAGCAGATCCCCTTGGTCTCAAGGCAGTGGTGGAAGAAGTAGGGTCTGGATTATTTTCAGTGACAATGGAGCTTTTTTAGAAACCTGCTCCTTCCCTTTCTGTGTCCAAGATGAAGACTGCACAGAGGATGATTCTGTTTGATCTAAAAGTATTATCTGGTGGTCATCAACATAATGCCTTGTCCTGGTTTTCTGACCAAGTGTCTCTGGGACATGAGAGAGGACAAAACATGATCCTCCTTCAGCATCTGCTTGGGAAAGATGGTTCCTCCGCGTTGGCTGTGCCCAGCGAGTCGCCAGGCCGCAGGGAGAGCCACCGGAGTCGCCTCCACCCTGCAGAGGCCCGAGGCTCTGCCGTGAATTCTCTTGGCTCTGCTGAAGGGCGTCAGCGCCTCCCTCGCTGTTTTGGACAGAGCCTCTTTCCTGTGGTCACGCTCCAGGGCTGAGACGCTGAGCACAGCTCTGCGCTGAGCTCTTGGTTGCCTGGTTCCAGATGCAGCTGTTGGGTCACTCGGGGGAGTCAGTCGGTCCCCTCTCGTACACGCAGGATTAGCAGGAAGGGACGAGGCCGTGTTCTGCTGCATAAAACACAGGCGAATACATGAGGGCTGCATTTTGGAACAAAAACTATGACTGGCTCCGTGGCGGCAGGAGCAGATTCTAACCCCTCTTTGCTGGCAAGTGGAGTGAAATGAATAAGATCTGAGTCTTCTTAGCAAACTGCTGGGCCTGGGAGTGTTTGAAAGGTTTCCTAGAGACAACAGTGCAGTGCATGGAAATGTTTTCCATTTGCCACAGCACTCCTACCTCGTCCCTCTCAGTGCACCAACCTAAGCGTGACCTTTGGGAGTCAGACAGCTAGCAACCAGTCCTGGCTCCTGCCACTTCCTTCTGCACCCGCGATGCCAACTGCTTGTGATTTCTAGGGAAGATTACAAGCTGGAGAAAAAAAAAAAAAAAAGGCTTGGACAGTCTTTGGATATCAAGACTATCTCATATTATAAAAAGTCTGAAAGGAGATGTTAAACCAGCAAGAGTTCTTGTGGGAGGTAAATTATCCCTCATCTACTGCTTTCCTCTGAGTCAGCTAATCGTGGCTTCTCTGGGAGACAAGATGCTGTTAAAGGAGCCTAGGTCTGATCAGCAATTTTCTAATTATCTGTTATATTTTAAAGTATCTTAGCAAGTCTCCCAAAGAGAGAACGAGGAGCATTATCCCTCTTCCCCAGCCAATACAGCATACAATAAAAATGTATAACAGAAGTTCACAAAGGAAAGAAGAAGTTTGTATTGCAAAGAGCCATGAATTTGGCATCAAAGGCACCAGGATTCTCTTCTTAGCTTTTTGCTGCCTTGCTCAGTCACTTAGACCACTTAGCCACTATGTGCCTCAGTTTCCCCCAGCCAAATGAGATAATGGTGAAAATGCAGCAGAGGGAAGTATATAAATCTACACTGAATTCAGTGGAACTATTGCAGATATTCTAAAGGACACATGTACAAGTGGAGCTCAGGTAAATGCATTTTTTCCACACTTAACTTGGCAGTGGGCCTGCTCTGTTCATATTTAGGTGTTCATTCATTAACGCTGTTCATGCATTAATGGTGTTAAATACCTCCAAGGTGCTCAAAAATTCCCACATGAAAGATGCTACAAGATTATCTTTGCAAAACAACTCTATTCAGGCAAAGGATCTGATTCTCCCTGAAAATCACATCCTGTAATGGAACGACTTGGATCAGACCTTTGAAAAGGGACCTAGTAATTAACTTGGTGTAAATTAATCAGCTTCAGTCAGGATTTAGAGACTTTAATTGCCGAGCACTCGCTTTTCTAGTGACAACTCCCAGCAAGCCCTTTGAAGTGGCTGCCTCCTTGCAGAGGTGCGAGCTCCAGGCTTTGGGAGTCAAAGCTGTGATTTGCCTTAGAGTGGGTATAAAAGCACCCCCCACCCTGAGATCTGAGCCTTGTGGGCCGAGCACCCTATATGGACCCCAGGAGGGACCAAAGAGGTGCCAGCATCATTAGGTAAAGCAGACAAAGGAGATGATGAGGAACTGACTGCAAAGGGAGAGGGAGCAGGAAGGATTTAGAATCTGGTTTCCTGGGTGAAACCTCTCAGTCCAAACAAAAGGGACAGTCCCGCTTCCCAGAGCAGTTCCTGTCTCTTCCTTGCCTTTGTGCTCTTTGGGGAAGTTTAACTTCAGCTACAGATTCAGCGGATGTTCGTGCTGCAGTAAGGGAGCGGACAAGAGCATGTGGAATCAGGTGGGCTTCTCCATTTCCTCTATGTTAACAGCTTTACTCCTTTCACTGTGCAAAGGATACTGCTATGGAAATACCATTTAAATATAGCAATATTTAAATTAGTATTATGGAAAATAAACCAAGTTATTATAAAGCATCTTGTGTGGGTTCAACAAACTCCCAGGACTCAGGTAGGATTTATCTTGGTGAAGCCGGGACTGGACCTGCATCTCCTGAATCCCAGCACAGTGCAGTGGTTTCCCACTCAAGCAGCTGTGCAGGGAGCAAACAGATACACTGAAAAAGTGATAGCAGTAATAAAGAAAATGCTCATTACCACGTGAAGGGCAGGAACCGAAACTACTGCAATTAATTAAAGAGGGAAATCAGAGCTGGGTCACTAGCGTCCAAACAGAGAAGAGAGAAAAAAATAAGCTGGGGAATAAAAAACAGTGATATTCTCAAGGCCCCACAAAGATATTATCACAGGTTGCAGCCCGGCTGACCCCACGTTACCAGGGGACGTGGCTACTGAAAGTGCAACTCCTCGAGGGCAGGGTGGAGCTGCAAACATCTGTACGGGCTCCCCCGCCTGCTGCAGCAACAGCTGGAAACGGCTTGAGAGCAAGAAAAACCTCAGCCAAACAAGAAACTCCGGGGGATGTTTTTCTCCAAAGAGCTGGGAAAATGCTTTATTTTCTACCTGAAAATAATTAGAATGTGTTTTATATTCTCTCCAGTTGCTCTGTGTCTCCTTGTTCATCTCAGGGTCACACTGTCCTGCTCGTGTGCTGCTCTCTGTGGTGCAGAAGAGGCAGGATTTGGCTGCAAGCGGGAGAAAGGGGAATTTTTACTGAGGCTACTGGACATAAACACATCCTGTGGTCCTCGCTGTCTGTCTAGCCCTGTCTATGCAGCTTAGATTTACCACAGCGGGTCTCCCTACACTGTGGCATGCATTGGAGCTGGGCAGGAAACATTTTTCCCATCCCACAAAAATGTTCCTGTTGTGCATGAGGATGAACCCAAGACCTTTCTGTTTCCAGCCTTGCTCCCTGAAGACACGAGCTGCATGCAAACACGCCGGGCACGTCTGTCATCCTCGCCCGTTGGGGTCTCAATCTTCCAGCCAAGCTCAAGGCCGTTTTCCTTCTGGGAAATCTTTGCCTTAGGAAATTTCAGCCAGCTCCAACAGGGGTCCAGGGAGCAGGAAGGGGGAGAAGTGCTCTCCTCCAGCACCCTAGCTTGCAGGAAACCTCCTTTATTTATTTTTCCCCTCTCTACGCTGCCATTTCACTGGTCTTTACTGTTGCAGACAGCACCTTTAGGCCTCAGTGCCTAATCGTGCATTGCAGCCCCTGTGTTATCTGAGGCCTGGGGGCCACCCTGCGACACGCGTCCCTGCCAGGAAGGTCAGCGATAAGCAAAAGGTCCCTTTGTGCTCCTGTCCCCCTGCCTCTCCGGCTTTCTTAGAATTGCACTGCCTTCAAAAGGAGGGAGACAACAAACAGCTGCACGTGGACAGTGACTGATAGTGCTTCGATGAGCTGCTGGTATTGCCTTTTAATGCCCAGGGGCAGGGGGTGTCCAAGGTAGTGGCAGGCCCGTGTGCCTGCCCGCAGGGAAGGGTGAGAGGCTGAGCAGGGGAGAGCTGGCTGCACTGTTGAAGGTCGCTGGGCAATCAAAGCTCACGCCAAAGAGGTGATCGGCTCCAGATCGGCGCGAGAGAATCCTCTCCAGGGCCCTAAGAAGAAGGGTTTGTTGCATTAGGACTGGCATGGTGCTGCAGGAGCATCAGGAGAGGATGAGATCCCTGCTGGTGCACAGGATTAGGAAATGGGGCGAGATGCACATTTAACTGCAAGTTGAACAAATGTGGGTGTGTCTGCCCAATGCCAACCCCTCGCCTCTCGCAGCAGGTGCAAGAGGAGCGTGAGTCACTAAGAGAAGAGCTGGGTGAACTTGTTCATCACTCCTGGACAGAACACACGTACCGCGTGTAGGATGGAGGTCCTACATGACCCTTGACAAACTATTTCCAGTGCCTCAGTTTCCCCTTCCATAGCAGCTTGAGGGTGATGGGAAAAGAAATTCATATACTCATTATTTTTCCTAATTGGTGGTTTTTTGTTTTTTTTTTAATGTTCTGTTGTGTATATTTAAATTCTTGACTGGGCATATAAACACCAGCTGCCCAAGGCTATAGTGCAGAAAGTCAAAGGCTTTCGTATGTCATTGATTTATGAGGCCTCCATTCACTTCAGTCTGCCTCCCCCTCCAGTTCCCATGGGAAAAGTTGTTCCTCACTTCCTATCCAAAATCTCTTGTATGGTATGGCCGGGAGCACTTAGACAACCACCACTTTCTACCCTTGCGACAGTTTTCTCAGCAGGCAAAGTGATCTGGATGTGCTGCTTCCCTGTTCTGCTGTGCCGACTTTGTCCAAGAAATGGAGACGCTGCCAGGTTAATAGGAAATGCAAGCACTCGGGTTTTGCTTATTAGGGTGGTGGGCAGGTTACAAAGGCTGGTTATCCAAACCCATGCCAAACATGGAGGAGGAAACCAGTGTGTGCAAATGTTAATGGAAAACATCCTACCTGCACAGTGCACCCCTGCCACAACCAACAGAGACACTGAAATATTCAGTCCCCCTCTGCTCCCAGGAGAAAGACTGGTCCCAAAGCCAAAGGCTGGGATAGGACCCAAGCGAGCTGGGTTCAAGCCCAAAGGCTTGTGTAAATCTGTAAGTCTGTCTTTGCCTCCATCCTCTCACTTTAAAATGGACACAATGCCCAAGATATTTATCTTTCTTATTCTGATTATCTCCTCTTCTTAGACCATCGGTTCCCAGCCCTGCTGCTGATGGGAAGGGCTTTGCAGAGATGCAGCGTCTCCCCTTCACATCATGGGAAGGTGCTAATGGTGCTTCGTTCCCCGGTAAATCCACCCTGTCCAACTGTCTGTACAGCCCTCTGGAGAACTGAGCTAGCCAAGGCCTGTGAGGTTACCGCAAATCACGGCAGAGCCTCTGCAGCCTCAACCCAGGGCAGCCGCTTTCTCCTACGACCGCACTCTCCTCCGCAGCCTCTCCAGGTTGCTATGCAGTGGTGCCAAGTATTTGCAGGAGTCGTTTCAGGACCGAGGTTACAGCACATGTGAAAGAGAGGAAAGACACATTCATCAAAATGCCAGCTCTTACTGTAAACATGTCAAACTAGAGACACTAGAAGCACTAATTGTATGTCCTCAAACCTCCTACTTCGGTCATCCCGCTGAGAGACGGCTCATCTGAGAGCACAGTTACTCAGTTCAGTATACCAGTTTGATAGCCATGGAAGCTGCAGATCTTTCATTTTCAGACATGCACAGTTTGATATTACCTCTGATGCTAATAAACTCCCCAAGCTAGGGACTGTGTGTTTGTATTTCTCTGAATCCAACAGGGCTCTGCTTCCACGTGGGGCTCCACATTTGCTGCAAGGCAAAGACCTGACTCACATCTTTTGGGACTGTAAGATTGCACACCCAAGCACACAAAGTCAGCGTATGACTAGTGGCAGCAGGGCTCAGTGCTGCCCTTCCTGCGTGCCAGCTGGATACAAAAGGCTCAGACACCAGGCTAACGTTTGCCACCAGTTATGCCCTTGAGACCCCCTTGATTTCAATGGGCTCCCATGTGCATCACGAAGCCCACTGAGCCCCACATTATGCAAACTTATTTTTACCACCATTTAGCTGACACATATGTTAAAAGAACGTGCAAGTGCTAGTTTACTTCCTGCAGGGTATAAGTTAAGAAGAAAATAGATGCTCAGCAACGATCTCTGCTCACCTGCAGAGATTGATGGTTGGATGCACAGCTGACAACTGCAGTGATGCCCTAAAGACAGGGCCATTTCCACTCCCCAACTCCTGTCACTTCTTGCACCTGCAGAGCTGGCTCAGGGAGCCCTTGCAGGCCCAGCAAGGTGCGTAAGGAAGACGAGTCTGGCTGCATAGGGGGATGCTCTGAGCTAGACCTGCAAACCACTGCTTTGGAGGTGCTAAGCAGCCAGCGTTTTGAAAACAAAGATCATGCTGGTCGTCCTTAGCCACCAGAGAGGCTTGCTGCATTTAGACCTAATTCAGGCGCGTCCTGTTTTTAACCCTTCAGCTCTTCTGAGAGCTGACAGAATTTCAAAGAGTTTTAACAGCAGCGGCAGAGCTGAAAAACAAACGCAACCAAGGCAGTAAACAAATGTGGCACCAGATCGTTGCAGAGCCACAGCAGCATGAACGTTATACAAAGCATCTCAGTATTTATTCCTGTGTGCACTGTCCCCACTTAAACATGTAAGATTTTCCCAGTCCTCCTGGCCCTGGCACTACCCGTATCAGCCTCCCTTAAGGGTTTTTACACGGTGGCAGCACCTGGATTCCAGGCAGGACGGAGGCTCCCCTCTGCTCACCTCAGTGCTCATGCTGATGGTGTTCCCGGTTTGGGGTGTCACAAACAATATTACAATTCTGCAGCATCCTCCCCGCATTGATCAATGCACGTGACACCGAGCAAGTGACCTAGAGATTGGTTCCCTATCAGACTGGGGCTACAGAGATGGCCTGAGCAGCCAGCACTGACTCTTCAACAGGACAGGAAAACATGGAGGTAGTTTCTGGGCAAAGACCATAAGCCTCATCCCCCAGCAGAAGAATTTGGGGAAATCTCTGCAAAATCTCTGAGACTTTCTGGGGTATTTCCAGTGGCGAGGCTGACCTGGGCTTTGATTGTTAATTAAATTAAATACTTCAGACAGGAAAAAAACAGGCAGATCTCCTGCATTTATTTATTTTCTGGATCAGGCTAGAAATCTAAACAGGCCTGGTTAGAAAGGTGCTTTCCATAATCCCAGTGTCCATCTGTGCTCGCCTGTGCACAGCTTCTCTACCCAGCAGGGAAACCCGAGCTGTCCCGAGACCTTTTTTTGGGGCTGGTTTCAAACAAGAAGCCCTCACCCAGCAAAGCCCTGGCAGTGAAGGAGCAGCATTTACCTGCCTGGGGAGGCATCACCTCCCTTCTTGCGAGGAAGATGGACAGTGTTGGGCTACTAGCTGCAAAAAAAAACATTTGGGCTTGATCTTGGAGTTTGGCAGTTGGCAAACCCCAAAAGTTAGCGCGGAAGGACACAGATCTCATCGTTTGGGCTTACTCTCATTTCAGACAGGGATTGTAAATAGCTCCTTTGCTGCTACACCCTCACCTCTCCTGTTCACTCCAGCTACAGTCACTGCACTGTGGGCGCATCGGCTTGTGCGGCTTCTACCCCAACTAAGCAATGGCGTAAAGTCAGCACTCCTGCAGCAGCCTTCCTGCAGCAATGATAACTTCTGCTCTCAAATAGGAAGTTGATAAAAAAACTCACTTGGTTGCAGAAAAAAAAAAAGAAATCAGATTTCAAAACGTCTCTCAAAAGGGCTCCAAAGCCCAGCAGCCCTCCTGGCATTAACCCTTTGCCAGATACAGGTCTCTTTCCTGCTGCACCTGGGGCTGACACCAGATACCCTCTTTGCGCCTTGCTCAACCCTTTCAGGGCTTTTTTTTTCTCTCCAAGCTGTTGCTTACATTCTCTTGAAATGTTGTTTTTATCTCAGGACCTATCACATGTCAAATCTGCTTTCATCGATAACCAGGTTGGGGGGTGGAGGGAGGAAAGGGGGGGGGGGGTTAGGAAAAACTGCTGTCTCAACACGCACACCCACTGCAAAAAGTCAGCAAAGAAGGGGGAAAAAAAAGAAACAAGGCTAGGCTGGATGGCAAAATCCATCAACCCCTCAGCAAAGCGCTCAGCTCCCGGCCAGAGGATCCAGCTCCTTGGGATTTACAGGGGCTTTCTCACCTCCAGCTTCCTGCTCCAAACCCCTGATTTTGAGAGAGGCATCAGGGCAGAGTTTCACCTCTTTTAGGTCTTGCACATTTTACACCCCCCTGCAACATTCCTACCTGCCCTCCTAAGTGAGGATCGCTTCTGTAGCTGGGAGGAGAGGCAGAATTCAGAGGGAGATTCCAGGGATCCATCCTCAAGACACCCTGAACCCACAGGACATCTCAGCATGAGCTCTTTGGTACTGTACTGTGATACCTGGCGTTTCCTGGCAGGATCCAAACAGCAGTGGCTCTTTGTAGACCACTTTGATGGCTCCACTTTGGAGGCCATGATTTTAGTGTCCTTGCTAGATATGAAAAATGGCACTTAGAGACAGCACTTCTCAGCTTTTTTGTCCTTTTACATTCTGGCCCTGGTCCAGAAAGATGGTGCTTGCCTTGACACCAGGGGCAGAGCCAAGAGCCCTAACTGCAGCAGCCCAACATGCATGAACTGCTCCTGCCCCTCTGCCGTGTCCCTGATTGCGATGCATGGGACAGAAAACCTTTGCAAAAGGTCCCAACCATCTGACTTTCCACCCTGGCAGGATCTGGACAACTCACTTCCCCACGCGCCCTCGCTACCAGCTGTGCATTTCCTGGCCCTCCTGCACGTGCGGCCTGACCCAGAACGGGGCTCGCTGTCTTGAGCGAGCAGGTGCTCCATGTTTCTCGTCCCCTTCCCCTCTTTTCTTTGTGTGTCCTATATTGGTCTGTGATTAAATCAAACCTGTTTAACCGCCACAGCCAGATGTGGGGACCCCATTCATTTGTTACGGAAAAAGAGGTAAGAAAAGGAAGAAAAAAAAAAAAAGAAAGAAAGAAAAGAAATTGCCTGCAGTGACGGTTGTCTGCACGTGACACGTGACCTGCAGCCCTTTGTGTACCCTGAAACCACAGGACCTTCGCTTGGGCCGTGGGAACTTGATGCATCAGGCCCTGAGAGACCCTGTCTTAAACATTCACCCCCCAAAGATCTTGCTGCCTCCAAGGCTGAGGGAACAGATGCTCCTCCAGACTTCATGTACCCTCCCATACAACCCTCCCTCTGAACCCAGCACAGATCTCAGTCCTCCCTGGACAAGGAGCTTTCCCAGCACTGACCCAGCCTCTCGTAATTCCATCAACAATATTCCTTGCTGCTCCTGGCCTCAGTGAGCACCCTCCCTCTATCCGACCACACCAGGTTGTCTCATGGTCACCAAACACTTGCTCTGCCCCTGTAGCAGACTGATTTGTCCCCGCCCAAGCGGCTCCTCTCCACCACACGAGCCTGTCACCCTGGACTCCAGTGACCATCGTCTCCACCATGATTCACAACAGGTCCTGCTGCCACCAGCCCTGGGCCAATCAATTCTGGCTGTGACACCAACATCCCTCAGGCCTGAGGGAGCTACTTACAGGCAGATCCAAACAGCAGTTGCGCTCCAAGGAGTGGAGCTCTGGAATTTCCCAGTGCACCATCATTAACTGACACCTTCAAGGCGGCCGAGTCCGAGTCTGCAGGGAGTTGCATGGGAAGGGGTCAGTGAGCAGAGTCATTAAATCCACCAGGGCAAGTTAAGGGACAGAAATTCAGACCCAGAGAGGAAGAGACGGAGACACGAGGGAGGAAGGGAGGGAGGAGGAAGGAAGGGAGATGATATCCGTGCTTGTACCCGGAGCAGGAGGTGAGCACACAGAACCAGCAGGGAAGCCTATCATTGCCTCCCAGCTGGTGCACGGCCTGGAGACAGGCTGTAGGTCGCAGCCTGTTGGAAACAGGGCAGTTGTCTCCGCGCAGCTTTATCAGTTGCTGTTTCTTCTTTCTCTCTGTCTTGCTCCAGACTCTTGATTTCCAAAAAGGGTGGGAGATGTCACAGAATCAACAGTACATCCCGAACAGCTGCTGCCATGCTCTATCTCTGCCATGCTCCTGTATCTCACTGCAGCTTTTGAGCCCCTCCAGACAAACCGCTCCATGGGGCTCATGCGCAGGGCCCGAGGAGCAGCAGCAAACCCTGGGCTTGGGACACCACAGATTTCTGGGGGAATTCAGCTCAGGATTCCCTTTAGGTCTGACTAATTCAAGACTACTGTATGCTGACACACTTCGGATCCTGGAGAAAGTATGATGCCAGGAAAATGGAAGGAGGTTTATTGCATGGCATGACCTGGAACCTCTTTTTTTTCCTATCAAAGAGGCAAGAGTAGGTGGGAGATGGCAAAGAGGGTTCTCAAAGCCCAAGGCTTTTGATGGAGCAGGCAGTGTGCAGACAGCCTGACCCCATCTTTTGGCTGGGTAATGGGATTCTTCCATCACCACAGAGGGGAGGTGGGATAAAGACACACCGACTTGCCAGAGGCTGGATGGGTCTCTCCCAAAAGCTCTTTTCATTGATGGCTCTTAGGGTATTTCCCCCCCCCCCACCACCACCACCATTTCAGAGATGGGGAAAGACCAAAACAGAAGGAAGTGCCTTGCTGATACAAAAGCAAGCAGCAGAGCCACCAAAGCCCAGGGCTTTAGTCATTGCATCCCCCAAGCAGCGCACAAATTGCTCAGCAACAGCTCTGCACCAGGGCTGACTTGAAACACGCTGAACTTCACCCACTGCTGTGGGAAACACTGCCAAAAGCTGAGAAAGCCTCTCGAACTAAGCTGGGACAGATCTAGCAAGTTGCATCTGTGCTTCAACGGTGTTTCAGGCATATGGGCTGCTCAGAATCCATTCAAACAATTTCCCTATAACCTGGGAAGCACAAAGAGCTCCTCAAGTGACCCCAAATTCAGCTGGATTGTGCTGCTTTGCAAAACCTCAGATCAAGGACTTTATCAGAGGAATTTTCCAAACTTTTATGTTCTTCCTACTGTGAAGCGGAGCCAGTTCAGCCCACTCACAGCATGGCCCAGGAATTACACAGGCTGCCCTTGGATGCTCCCTGCCCTGCTCAAGCAGAACAGTCACCCTACTCTCCAAGACAGGCTGTGGATACTCTACCTCCCCACCTGGATTCCTGGGCCTGTGCATGGAGGAACAGGATTCCTACCCCCACCCCTACCCTGAAAAGGCAACACCCACCGTGTGGTTTCCTGAAATGACAGATATTTGTCACAGACAGCAGTAAGAAACCCCAAATGTGGTAAGTGGCCTCTTCTGAGTAAGCTGCCGGGGCTCTGAGGTAAGGCTGTCGCCCTGTGGCGCTAGCAACATCTTACTCTTTGCAAAATATCAAAGGCACATGCGATGCGGCTCGGAGCAGAGATGGGTTTCCTCTGGCAAGCTGTTAGCCACCGAGAAGAGTGCAAAAGGCAGGCAGGAGACACTGGCCTGGCCTAGCTTCAGTGCTGGCTCTGGTTTATCAGCGAGCCAGCGCCCGCTGTGCTGGGAGGGACCTTCTCCAAAAGCCTGGGGGTCCAGTCCTCTGCAGGAGTCACTCAGGAGTCAGGCAGACACCTGAGGTGGGGAATGGGCTCACGCCTCAAGGCAAGAGATGCCAAATGTGGATGCAGGGGTGAAATACTGGGATAACTGTTTGTTGCAATTAGGCATTGCACTTGCCACATCTTGGGCAGAGATGAGCAAGGAAAAAAGCAGATTCAGAATTTGACCAGTGTTAGTCAGACCCGTGGCTCTGATTACATGGCTTCAGTCTCTATTATGGGTCACAAAAACTCACAAACTTTGAGCAGGCTTGATGGCCTTCAGCTCAGGTCTACCTCATCTCTTCCTCATAGGCAGGACAGACACAGAGCTGCAGGGACAACCGAGATGAACCTTTTGTCTGCAATACCCTCCTGTAACTTGCTTAATAGAGGAGAACTTGATTGCTGCACTTGAACAACCAGTCCCTGAAAAAGAGGGCCATATGTTGGAGTTTTCCAAACTCGCTCGTCTCCAGCTAATGCTACTGTTTGGTGCAAGAGATGATAACAGCACAGACCTTTGAGCTCCGTTTCCTCCTGCAGTCTCTAGCAGCCAGGGAGGGAAGTGAAGATTGTGTTAGCGGGGACAGGACAGGGTGGGGTTGGACTGTGCCCTAGAAGGGGATGTGGACTCGCACCTCAGAGGGCCTGTTGAGACTGTGAACAATAAACATCTTGCAGGAAGACAAGAGTAGACAAACTCCTTGAACATGGAGTTCAAGAGAAAAGAGGGAAGAAAATAAATAATTTTGAGAAGCACAGAGCAGTGACTTTTTGCTTAATAATTAGTAATAATAAGCTAGAAACATACATTAAGAGGCTCATACTGCAACAGACAGAACTACACACGAGCACTGTCAGGGCAGGGACTAAGAGCTCTCCAACTCCTGCGCTCCTGGGCGAAGGCAGAGGCAACGCAGCACTTCTCCCAGGGTCCAGGTACACACCAGGTCTGGCCTGTCCCAGGCAGCTGGGGACACTTTACCCAGAGCACGGATGGGAGACAGAATGGCAGCATGCAGACAGGACTGGACAGGATGGAAACTTTGACATCTCCAGCACAGAAGGAGAGATGAGGAGCTGGGTGTTGGTCTGTAAGACCCAGACTGCATCCTCCAAACCTGGCACTGCTTCTCTGCCTGCTCTCTCAAATCCAAACACTTGCTGTTTTCCAGAAGGTAAACCTTATATCTAACCAATGGAGTAAAAACTACATAGCCCACCCCCTCCTAACATTTATAAGAGGGCTTTAGAGAAAGGAAGGGAAAAGAATGGAATGGAATAGCCACTGAGTCACCAGCAAAGCAGGCCAGAGATCTGCAATAGTCCTCAGTGCTGGCCAGTCTGGAGGTGTGGGCTTCATGCCTGCTGGATTAGCCATGACTGGCACTGACTCAAACACAGCTACAAGCTGCTGCTGGACTGGGAAGGAACTGTTTTACATGAGCTCAATAATGTTGAAATAAAAAGCCCAGCAAGCATTTCCCCAGGGCCACTTTCACCAGTAAAGATGACCTCTGTCATTCCAGTTTGGCCAAATGCAGCTCCTCGGATGTCCCTGATGTTGTAGGCTCATATTTAGGGAGTGCAATTCGCAGACAAGTGACCCTGGACACATCAGATCTGTGATCTGGGCAGTAAGAGTAGAGGAAATGTCTGTGTCTAGCTCATGAACCTGGAGCCGAACTACAGCACTATCTTCTAGGAAGATGCGATTCGGAGTCCAGACATGTTGGAGAGCTTGCCGCACCCTTGAGAGGCCTAATTAAATTCCTCTGTGAAGAGGTGCATCTTATTTCCTGTTTTAACTGTGCGGACCTGCAATTCCAGCACCTGGATCTTGTTATACTTCTGTCTGTTAGATCAAAGAGCTCTCTGCTATCAGACACCTTCTCCCCTTTTAGTGATTTGTAGTTCTAACTAAGAAGCTTCAAGCTTTGCTCTGAGCCACCGTCTGGAATGCCTAACTCGCACATTTTGAGATATATTTTGCATTCTACAAACTTCTTGACACCTCTCTGCACATTTTATATCACCTTCTTGAAATGTGGACATCAGAAGTCCAGCTGTGGAGACCCAGGGCTATCCAGAGAGCTCACTCTTTGCTACCAGCCAGGGCAGGGCAGCCCATATTGCCAAGGCACCAACATCAAATCAGCAAAGCTGGCAGGAAACCTGCGTGGGTATCACCTCCAGTTCATGTACACATCTACAAGCAGCAGTCCCACCTCTGCTATGTTAGACAGGATTATAATATTGTAACAAACATAAATAGCACCTGTCAAAATAATAAATAATAAGCAATAACAGCAAAGCGGCCGTAAGATCTCTACATTTTTGGCTCTTGTCTCTGCAAGGCACGAGGCAATTTCATCAGGAAAAAAATGTTCTCAGATGTGCAGTTTATTCCCCTCCTTCCCAGCAGCAGTTTCCTCTGAATATCAAGTGCTCACCACTGTCAGAAACCGCATGACGAAAGAAAGTCAGCCCTGGGTAGCCAGGGAATTTGAAGCTCTTCAGCTACAAATGGCTGCAGAAGAATTTTGGATAGGGTCCTGATAGTTAATAGGTGGAAAGGTTTGCAAGTGACTTGTCCATTCTAGTGTCTGAAATAAGGTGCCTAGGTATAAGGGCACACTGGTGGCAACCTGCCCTCTGGTGGCAATGACACCAAGGTGGCTTTGAGCACACTAGGAGACAGTGGCACCCAGGGCAGCCACCTCAGACCAGCAGCGCTCCAGAGGACAAGCAAAGGGCAGGATGTTGCACTCTCTCAGGGCCTGGTGCTGCAGGAACATCACTTGCTCTGGGCTGGTCTCCAAGGCTCACGTTCACTCTCTGGCAAGCCAGAGACACTGCAAAGTTTAAGGGACATTAGATCACTTAGCCTGATTCCCCATCTAACAAATGCTGCAAAATTTCACTCCTGCATTGAGCTCAGTGATTTCCATCTGACTAACCATCTCTCTCAAAGCACCATTTGAAAACACCAAGGTCACAGAGCCAGTCTTCTGCTGTCTCTTCCGTATCAGTATCTGAGCATCTCCCAGGCTTAAAACGCCTAAGCCCTGGGCTTCCCATAGCCAGAGTCTAGAGCCATCAGTTCCTGCCACTCCTTTCAAACAAGAATTTTATTAAGCTTCATTGCTTCCCCTTTGGGATTGCAAGTACCTGAATAACTGTTCATCTGTGTCACCATGAAGTTAATGTGCTCCTGTATAGGGCCACACAACTGTTCAGCATGGGCAGACCTGGGAAACCCAACTCCTAACTCTTCTTCAAAAAAACTGCATATGATTCAGTCAGACAATGTAAAAGCACATGAACTTTTTTTCCTTTGTCAATTTGACATCCATCTGAAAATATTTTCTTTTTTGTTGCTAAAATGGGGAAAAAGGAGAAATATTTCAGTCCTTGGGAAAACCCAGCATGCCCAGGAAGCTGCATGGACTATCGCCATCCTGCATTTTTAACTTCTGCTGCCAGGTTACCGATTTCACAGTGCTCCAGAGGAAATTGGCACATTAAGCGGGTAGATTCCTCCAGTGGAAATGTCATCTCCAGTGCCGCATGGTCTCAGCAATACGGTGTTTGCCTTCACCTAGGGTGGCAGAAAGGGCTCCACAGCCCAATTTCCATCCCTTTCAAATTGGATCCCTGGCCACATCTTTTAAACAGCGCTGAAGTACTCCCACTTTTATAGTCCCCTCCAGCCTCGGCTGGCTGCTCTCCTCTAGTGGCTGCTACCACTTATCTGGGGACATGCAAGAATGCCCCAAATCATTGAGTCACTGGATTTTTTTGGAAGATTTTTCCTCCCACCTCATGAAAGGGCAGCTGATGCCGTGGAAGGGCATAAGGAACTATTACAAACTCCTACTGCAAGAAGGGAGGTTGGACCCCTAATCCTAGGTCTGTCTGCAAACATTTACGCCACTGGATTCCTGCCAGGCTGCTGGATGCTCCTGGTGGAGTCAGGCAAGACTTCACAGCTACAACACACAGTAGGGGGAGAGCTTGCAGGGTGTTTTGCCACGAAGAAGAACATTTTCTCTCTGATGGAGCTTCCCACCAACAGCTCCAAAAGCATTTCAGAAGGAGCACCAGTACTTACAGCTGGGAAATGAGACGCAGGAGTCGCTCAGCCAGCTGGCTGTGAAGCCAGGATTTGGGCCAGGGTAACACACATTACAGTACTTGGCCTGCCCGGCTATCCCTCACTGCAGGGTTCTCCCCTTACTCAACCAAAGGCCCAAGCAGTGCAAAGAGCTAGAGACATCAGCGACAATTTCGTCTTCTGAATGCGTCTATAAAGTGACTTGGAAAGAGGGAAATAATTCCCGAGAGAGTAAAGAAAGCAGCCAGCACAAGGCTGCACAGTATTCTGTTATTTACACAACAGCTCCCCGAAGTGAATAACTCAGGTAGTGCAGGACACGTGGAGAGAAGAGTCAGTTAAACCCTCCAATTCAGAGGGCATCCACAGGGCAGGACAGGCCAAAAAGCTCAGCTGGAGCAGGAAATCCACAGTCATGCTAGAAACAGGGCTGTGGGAGCACAGAAAAGTGTGCCCAGGCTGCTCAGGAAGAGCAGATTCCCTCCATCCTCATGGATGGAGGCAAGTCCTGCACCAAGATCACCTGGGGCAGAGACAGACTCATGGTTAGGGCAGGTCTCACCCCAGGGCAGGAAAAAGGGCTCTAGTTTCAGTCCTTCAGGATTGGTTGTTTCACCCAAAGCAATTACTGGTTAAATGCATAAGAACACCTGAAGGCAGGATTCTTTCTGGAAAAAGGCTGCAAATAATAGGTTGAAGAACAACATTAGAGTATTGGAGGTGAGAACAAGAAAGGGCCAAGTCCTTATGCAATGAAATAGCCAGGATTCAGAGATTGTAATACTGTGCACTGATATTGTACTCCTCACAAAAATCTAAGAGAAGCCACTGGGCTCCTACCTGCCTGAGATCCATCTGCCTGACATATTTTGGAGTCTATTCACTCCCTAGTAAGGATTTTTTTTTCTCCTTTTTCTTTTTTCCTTCTTTTTTTTTATGATATTATGAGGAAAACAATGGCACCTCACTAGTATTCTGATGCGCACAATAATTCATCAGCAAGAACACCCATCCACACTCACTTCCCCATACTTGTTCCTTTAGACTTACTACAAGAGCAACTGCACATGGGTTGAATTAACTTGATAGCGTTCGAGGCAAGGAGGCAGAGGAGCAGCACTCCCCATGGTACTGCCCATGGTACCCACCAGGCTGAAATTTCACCTTTCATCCTAGGGATGCTGTCAGCTCAGCTTGAGCCCATCTTTTCCCTACAGGCAGCAATAGTGCACTGGAGTTTTTAGTCCAGACTCGCCAAGTTTTACTCATCTTTCCATCCAAACAATTTGGGTCAGACAAAATTTAAGTAGCAGAGTTTAAGCTACCAACATTAGGCACTCACAGCTCTCCTCTTTCAGCTTCATCTGCCCTGAAAGCTCATTCCCCAGGGTCCAGACCTCTAGAAGTCCCTCAGATGGAAGCACTTTGCAGGATTCAGACACCCTGGGAATTCACACACACAGTGCCAACCCCTTTGCACACAACCATCTCAAGGTACTTTCAAGATCTTTGGTGCAATTACACTCCCCCAGCCCAACAGCTTTACTCATCCCCAAGCCCTTACGGCGCACGATCAGACTCTTTCTGGCAGGTTTTCAGGTTACGCAATCGCGCTGCCTCCTACCTTTGATGATCAAGACATTCACTTCTGCGGACATGTTTGCTTTGAACAATCCATCCTCCTTCTTCCGCCGCCTCCCTGCTTTCCCTGTGCGCTGCTGACTTCGCCGCTCTTGCAGATGAGGAGCCAGTGATGTGTGGAAACTGCAACGCCACCCAAATCAAATGAGATCAGGACCTTTAATTTCCAGCGTGGCAGCTGGTGTTTACATCGATTTTCCTCCCCTCTCAGTTGCACTTATTGGTCCTCACGATGTGCACTCTCCCACACACGTACTTCAACAGGAAGCAAGGGGTGGGAGTTGTAAAGGGGGGGTTTCCTGTTCTGTTGTTTCAGAAACACTTAACCGACACCAAAGCTTTGATCAAGAGATGTGAGCCCTCGTGTGGGTACACCGAAGCCTGGCCGAAAGCACAAGCTGCTTACGACAGGAAAGCCTGAAGCGTTCCCACAATTACAGGGTTCTCAGTGCATTGTCGATATCTTCCATGTTTTTTTGGAGGAAACAATGCTGAATGGAAACACAGACTAATGGAGAACAAGCGTAGAGCCAAGGACAGGCCTTGCTTTCCTCACTTTCACAGACACCTCGGCAGCAGTGGCAGTGCATCCTCAGGGTGCCCGCACCACAAGTGGGAAACCGCAGGCGCGGAGGCAGCACGGGAGACGCCGCCGTGCTCCCGCGCCGGGGACGTGGCGTTCTGGGGAACTTCAGACCTCGTGTCACGGTCTCTGCCATGGCCATGGATGGCACCTCACGCCCTGGACCCAAGCGGGAGGTCCAGGACGGCCTCACAGCTGTCCTGTGACTCCTGCTCACAGGTGCGGGGAGCATCGGGACACACGAGGCGCGGCTGGGCCGGGGACGAAGGGCTGCGCGGGGCCTCCGGAAGGCCACGCGGGCCCAGGGGACACCCAAGGGACCCTATGGGCCACTCGCCTCCCCCTCCCGCGCATGCGCACTGCGAGCTCCCCGGCCCCCAGCGCGCGCTCCCTCCCGCCACTACAAACCCCACAATGCCCCGCGCGCGCCTCCCCCCCTTTCGCCCCGTCGCGCCTGCGCACAGCCTCACACGGCTCCAAGATGGCCGACACAGCGTCCGGCAGCACCGGCACGGTAACGGCGTCTCCCTGCCGGCGCGCGGGGCCTGTGAGGGAGGGCGCGGCCGTGAGGTCCGCGCAGGAGCTCCTTCCTACCGGGGACGGCGCTAGGGCGGCCGCGCCGCCTTCGTGGCGCTTGTAGGCACGGGGCTGAGGAGAGGGAGGTGCTGATTGGCTGAAGCGCTGGCGGAGGGCGGGGCGTAGCGGCGGCGCCCCATTGGCTGGAGGACCACTGCGGGGGGGGGGAGAGAGGGGAACGTTACCGGCGTTGCTAAAGGGGCCACGTCCCGGTTATGCGGGGCCCCCGGCGGCGGGGCTGAGGGCGATCCCGGGGCAGGAGGCCGTGCTGGGCCTGATCCCCCTCTCCACAGAGGTCCGGCAGCAAGCAGCCCACAACGCCAGCGGATAACTACTACCTGGCGCGGCGGCGGACGCTGCAGGTGGTGGTGAGCTCCCTGCTCACCGAGGCGGGCTTCGAGAGCGCCGAGAAGGCCGCCGTGGAGACGCTCACCGAGATGCTGCAGAGCTGTGAGTGCGACCGGGGCCGCCGGCCTCCACGCCGGCAACGCTCTGAGCGTGCAGGGCTTTGTAGAGTCCTTGTAGGTGGAAAAGACCGTCAAGATTGATGGTTTAGCTGGAAACGCCCTCAAAATTGGGTGTCCCAAGCCACGGTTGGGCTGGAGTAACTCTGTGGTTGCTGCCTGGAAAAGACACATGTTGCTGTTTCTTTGCCAGATATTTCTGAAATCGGAAGGAGCGCCAAGTCCTATTGCGAGCATACGGCCAGGACGCAGCCCACGCTCTCCGATATTGTCGTTACCCTAGTCGAAATGGGTGGGTACCTACCAGTTTGAGTAATTCTGGCTGCTTCTGATGACCAGGGTTTGGTGCCCTCCCTGTTGGGAAATGGCCCTGTAGAGGTATTTCTGTTGTGGATGCAACGTGAATATAACAGACAGTGCATCATTTTTGTTGTTATGTACAGTGGAGCGCTTGGCAAAATTTTGCCTGATTTCTTTCTGAGTAGAATGAGGCCTCATGTAAGGGATTCTTTTGGCAGAACAAACTCCTGATGTGATTTCTGTTTCCTTCTCTGTTTCAGGATTCAACGTAGAAATGCTTCCTGCGTATGCCAAGCGCTCCCAGAGGATGGTCATCACTGCCCGTATGTGGGAAATCCCTTCTCTATGTACACAGGAATCTGGCGGGGGGAAGCCTTTCCACCTGACATCCAGAGGGCTGCTGATCTTTTGATGGATGACATAGTCTAGTGTTTCCTGATGTGCAGCTCATGTTAAAAAATTTCTGCAATACCTATGTAATAGGTTATGGAAGGATACCCTCCAACAAATCAGTATCGTTTGCCTTTGCTTCAGCATCCTTGTTGCACACAAGACTCTGAAGATGGTTTTCTTTTTTTTGTGTGTACGAGAGAGGACTTGAATAACTCTTGTTCCCTGTTCCAGACACAACCTGCAATTAGTTATTATGAAAAATGATCTCTTCCTTTTACAGGACCTAGAATCTTGAGTTGCAGCTCAGTGTAGGCTAGCAGTTCTTTATGCCTGGTACTTGGCAGAGTAATGCTGATTTCTGTGTGGGTGTTTTTTGAACTGTAGCTCCTGTGACAAACCAGCCAGTGACTCCCAAAGCCCTGACAGCTGGACAGAACAAGCCTCATCCATCCCACATCCCTGGCCATTTCCCTGAGTTTCCAGATCCTCACACCTACATCAAGACACCAGTGAGTGAGAGAGACTTTTGTGTCATTTGGAGTTTATCTGGAGTCAATAACATCACCAGTTGTTGTATAAGTATTTTTACTATGGCACCGGCACTTTTTATCCAAGACACCAGGTTGCCTGCCTTCAGTTGATTAAAGTTTGCAAGTAACTCTTGCTGTAGATTTTAGGCTGGCTAACATCTAGGTGTCTGAAAGGCTTGTGCGTATTGAAAGTCTGTGTTTGTAGTATCTAAATACTAGTCATGTTTTGAACTACGGCAGGTTGCACTGCATCGAGTAACAGAACTTTATTTCCCTTCCTTGCCCCACAGACCTATCGGGAGCCAGTTTCTGATTATCAGGTGCTACGGGAAAAGGCAGCATCTCAAAGACGCGATGTAGAAAGAGCTCTCACGCGCTTCATGGCAAAGACCGGAGAAACACAGAGTCTCTTCAAAGATGACGTTAGCACATTCCCATGTGAGTTATCTAGGACTTAAATGATAGTTATCTCACTGAGTATACGTTTATAGTTCCTGTTAGTGCAGGAGGTGAGCATTGAGGCATCATGTTGCCTTTTCCATGCCTGGCAAGGAAAGGAGGGAAATGAGGAATTTTCTATTATGAACAGGGGTAAAGAAAACTGAGTTCAGAATCAAACCTAGTTTTGCCAGGTTGTGGACTGCCACCCTGACCAAAGGCCTCTCCTGTATCCTGATGCTGGAAAAGGCCTTGGCTAATAAGTGCCTTTGGATTGAGGAGGTTTCTCCCAGCTTGCTGACTCTGCCCTTTTCTCCAATCCTAGTGATTGCTGCCAGGCCTTTCACAGTACCCTACCTGACTGCGCTTCTTCCCTCTGAGTTGGAAATGCAGCAAATGGAAGAAACGGATTCGTCTGAACAAGACGACCAGACAGACACAGAGAACCTCCCCCTGCACATTAGCACGGTATGCACAGCTTCAGAGATCAAGGTCCCTTGGGCCTGATTTTCTTATACATGTGAAACCTGATTCTGCTTTGTCTGTCTTCCTTGCAGCTGGGCATAGTGGGTGGGAAATGGCAAAGTGGGTTGTATTTTACAGCACCTCCCCAGGTGTAAATGTCTAACACTGTCATGGTTCCCTAACTTCCTGCAAGGTACACTGTATAATGAGATTATTTGATGCTGGCTCATGCGCTTTCAGGGCAACCTTCATTTCAGTGTTAGAGGAGAGAGGACTCCGTGACGTCTTGTACTCTTCCCAAAGAGGATCTGCTTGTGCTAGAAATCAGACATCTGCACTTTTAATGTGGTTCCTTATCTGCTGCAGTTTATTATCTTAGTTGCTTTTTAAATCTATTTTGTCCATAGGGTCTGTGGTGTTTGAACCATTTCTAGCCTAACTTTGTTTTTTTTTGTTTTGTTTTGTTTTTAATTAATGTGGCAGGATGATTCGGGACCTGAAAAAGAAAATGCTTCAGTGCTACAGCAGAATACCTCCCTATCGGGTAGCCGGAACGGGGAGGAGAACATGATTGACAATCCTTATCTCCGGCCAGTGAAAAAGCCTAAGATTCGCAGAAAGAAGTGAAGTGCAGCCGACTGCTCAGAGGAAGAGGAGCCCAGTTTTCTGGCTGTCCTAGGGGTGTCGCCTCTGCTGCTGTGGGTGAGAGGCATGGCACAAGACAGGAGGGACAAGCAGGCTGGTGGAGTGGCAGAGGCAGAAATGAGATCTCTCCTGCACTGTCCTCCTGTTTTGCAGTGCTCCCTATTCCCCTCCACTCCTGCTGACATGGAATGTGAATAGTCAATTGCCTTAAAGGCATTTGAGGCCATCTGGTTACAGATAGGAACAGTCTTGGTTATTTTGGTTCCTTATTCCTGTGTCTAAGGAGAAGGGGCACACAGGTCCCTGTTGCTTAGTGCTTCCCGGCAGACACTACAGAATACAAGGACATAATTTGTGGCTGTCTCACAGGTTAGAAGAGAACCTTCTGCAATTCACTCAGTCTGGCCTTAGAGTCCGAGGAGCACGTTTAACAGAGAAAAAAAGCCCAGAGAGATTTTCTGTTTTTCAACTATCTTTGTATTGTTGGCAGCTAAAAGCAAATAGACTCTTCTTTTATAAACTGAAGGTGTTTGATATGTTCGTAGGAGAGAAACATGTAAATATAGAAACAAGCTGGCATTTTATGATCGTTTTACTGATTTCAGTTGCACTTCTAACTAAGTGTTAAGTGTAGTGTCTTCGCTGCCCTGCTTTGAGGTTGTTTCGCAGCAGAATGAACAGTAGGATGTAACAGCTGCTTCGGGACATTTTTTCAGTTCCATTGTTAGTTCCAGCACTGCACAAATCCTTTGAGACTTCAAGCCATCATGAGCTGTTTGAAAGAAGCTCTGCGGAAAGCCTTGGAATATGGAATAAAGCGGTATCGATTACAGTCCACAGGGTCATTCTGTTGTTCACATCTTTTTTTATTTTGTCATTTCTCAGTTAAGAGCTTTTATCCACAGAGTTCCCCCCCCCACCCACCATCACCTTGCAAGCAGAATCTGTCTTTTCAGCAGTGAAAATGAAGGATAATGGGAGTTTTGTGATCATTAGGTGGTTTGGGAGGCCTTTCCTTTAATCTTTGGTCAGCCTTTACTCAGGCAAAATATGGGTTGAATTCCTTAGAAGGCCCCTCTTTGGTCCAGATCTGCATGTACCATTGGTCATTCCTGCTGGTGCCTTGGTTGTACAGAATAACGAATGTACAGAGATATATTGTGTACGTATGTATGTATAAAAATTTATATCTATTTTTCTTTATTCAGATTATGCATTTTTCATGATTGCAAAAATCCCTCGCTGGGTAGGGGAAAAAATGTAGAGTGAAAATAGGGAGTTTTATGTTCATAATAAAAGAAGTTTTGTGTCCTCCAAGCAAAATTGGTTGAGTCTTTGGCATCTGAAAAGGCAAGAAAAGCATGTGAAAAGTGTGGGTTGATTTTTTTTTGGGGGGGAAAAAGGCCCCTGTGGTGGCCCACGGTGTGGGGAGAAGGGGCGCCATTTTGTGGAGGGCAGCGCCCCGAGGCGCTTCCTCAGCAACGGGGAAAATGGCAGCCACGGAGAAGGGCACGGCATGTGGGGCCGAGTACGCCGTGAGGCCAGAGATACCCGCTGCTCTTCCCTTCCTAGCCCTTTTTTCATAAAAAAGATGACATGATACCTGGCAAGCAGAGACAGAAGTGGCAAAAACTTCCTTTTGAAGCAGTTTTATTTTGGGAGGCGGAGTTAGAGCATTTGCCTGGAAGAGAGGCCCGAGGCAGCCGCTGGAGCACGGAGGTTCAGCCGTAGTACAGACTCAGGTAGGCCACGCGGTTGCGATGTTTCCTGAACTCCTTGTCTGCTACCAGCTAGAGTAAAACAAATATTGTTAGACTTTCCTCAGCGCGTGGCTGCCAGGAAATGGCTTTCCCGTCCTCAACCACTGCTTTAAGTTGGGAATATTTTACTGTACCAGGAGAGCTGCACAGAGAAGTCTGCACGCATGTGTCCCACTTTTTGGCTAAAATCTTCCAGAGCAGACTTCTAAACAGAAGCCTTTTGGAATTATTGCAGCTATTTCCCCAAAATTTGGTTTCAGCAGAGGGGGATATCTGAGAGGCAGCTGCTTTGTCGCTTGTGTCCCAGGCTCGTACAGCCACATATCCAGCAGGCCAGTGAGGAAAGGCTGACAACACCTTAAAATAATCCCCTGCTTTCCTTTGCCAGAAGTATCCCACAAGGAATCCCATCCCCTTATCCCTGCCCATGTGTTTGGTACCTCTGTTTTTAGCGTCGTCTTCACCGGCTTTGGCACCAAAGACCAGTCTGGTGACCCAAACTTCATCGGCCAGGTGATTTTTTTGTGCAGCAATAGCTTGTCTGCTTCATAAGTTCCAGGGCTAAAAAAAATACAAGCACCATATCACAACACTGGAACTGGAGTGTGATGCTCGTGATGCTAATGGACCGGTCCTACCTTAATCCTTGGGAGAAATACATGTTGTGGTCTTCTAGTCATCATGCTAGGTGAAAGACTAACCCACGTACTCGCAGGGGAGCTTTTCAAACATGGGTTACTGGGAACGTAGTTGCCCATCTCCCACTCGTGCCTTAGTATTTGTCTCTGTTAGTGCTCTTGCTAGCTACTAAAGCTGTAAGAGAATGAGTTATGTTACCCAGGGAAAAATTCTCTTTCCAAAGGCTTATCTGGAAATCGTGGTGTTTTAATGGAAAATGGGGCATAGGAAGGCAGACATTTTCTCTCTTTCTTCCACCATGACTGGTATGCTCCTGGGCCAGGAGTCACAGCCTGTAAGAGAGAAAATTTCAATTTATGTTCTGCAAGACATTTCTAAGTGGTCAGCAGCCCCCGTGGATACTACAGACTGCTATTCAGTGAATACCCTGGATGCTCTGCTAGTGTAAAACCAGCAAAACAAGGTACGTACACACTCACTGCTGCTTCCGCAGTGTTTCCTCTGACATCTCTCCCGCTATCCTGCTATTTTACAGAAGTTAGGCCAGAAAACGTTGTGTTGGTCGGGCAGCAGCTGTGCTCTCTCTCCCCGATTTGCCCCAATGTGTTCATGTGTGTGTGTTTGGGATGTAAAGGAGCACGTATATGCCTCTGCATTTGTTGCCAGAGCTCATATGAGCAGTCAACACACTCTAGGCTCAGCACAGGAGTTTACTTGCCCTTAGGTTATTGGTAGGAAGAGCTATGGCTACTATACATTAGGTCTGTGTTTGACTGTCTACTAAGGCCACAGATATGGAAAAAGAGGAATGGTTTTCCAATTTTTGTCATTCTCCGTCAGAGTGTGTTTCTGAAGAAAAGCCTCACAACAAACGGAGGTGAGAATAAAAAGTGGGAGTAGCTGGTGTCTGCAGGGGATGAAAAGCTCTTGAGGGACTTTTCTGGGCCCCTCTGGGCTGCTGCATTATTTCAGTTCTCTTTCTCAGGTGGAACTGAAGCAATGCGTGGATCTCGAGTGCTGCGCACGAGTAACTTCCACCCCCAGCAAATGCAACCAAAACCGGCGGGGACAGACTGCAAATTCCTGTAACTTGTGGCTGTGCTGTTTTGAAGAGCACTCTTCTTACCTGTGATTCCAGCATGAAACGTTGGGCTGTTCTTGCTCCTATCACATAGCCTTTCTTACTTTGTGGCTTGTGAGCCAAGGAGTATACCAGGCTGGTTTTCTGCAATTCACAAGCAGAAAAATCTTACTGACAATTTTAGGCACCATTTGCAGCAAAATAGGCCATTCCCTCTAATTTCTCTGCTTTCTGCTAAATTTAGAGTGCTAGGGCACTTTAGAGCTTTGAAGACCAGTACATGGAGTTGGAAATTCCAGGATGAGGATGTCCTTTCCTAGGTATCTGCATAGCCCTTCTACAAAGGCTTTGCAAGAAAGGAGTTGGGATGCAATGTCTGGCTGATGATGGTCTTATTGCTCCTATAGGTTGGTCTGCTGTAAAGGAAAAGCTCCAAACATGAAAACCCAACAAACTCACCTTGTGGTTCTGATAAGAGCCTGGTCCAAGCCAAGGGTCTCCCCTGATTGGTATCAGCTGGATCCCCAGTCTATCTGGCGCATGGTGGAAAGGGAACAATTTCCGCTCTTGACATGACCCAAAGGAGATCTGCTTCTGGATACCTGTGAGGCCAGGAGAGGGAAATGCCACCAGCGTGGTTCCACCCCTGGGGAGACAACAACTTGCTGCTTTTCTTCATTTCCAAGTAGGCTCTGCTTCCTGAGCACCACCCTCTTTCCCAGCTGGCAATTTCCCCTGCCCACTGATGTTTGGGAGGGCTCTGCCCCTTAGATGGCACTTCGCAGCTGGCTCAAAGGCTTCTTTGTCACCAGACGGAGCAAAGAGATGCCCTGCGGGCTGGCAGGGGGGCCGAGCTGGTGACTCCAGGGCGCTGTGTGAGAGGGAAAGCCCCTCTGCCCATGGCACGTGTGCCTTGCACGCTCACCGCTCAGCTCCGGCTCGTCCATCATGCTGCTGGTGGGCACGCACAGCGTGCTGGTGTCACGATGTGTGTACTCCAGTTGCTATAGACACAGTGGGGCGGGTTCAGTGCTTAAGGGAATGCTGGGGACTGCAGCTCCGGAGAAGAGGGCTGATAAAAGCTTTGGGGATTCGTGATTCCCGGAGGGGACCACCTTGCCAAGACGCAGAGGGCTAAGCTGTTTTATATTGAGCCCTTGGAAAGAGTCAGGATGGGGAGGGACAAGATGGGACTCTGTGCATGTGTTTGAAACAGAGTTTCCTCCATCTAGGAAACTTATCCGTGTGTACATCCTCCTGCACCCAGGAGCTGCCATGTGCATGGGGTTCAGCTGTGGGGTGCAGAGGTCTCTGGAGAGCCACTTCTTGGCTATGTTGCCAGGACCCTTGTATCTGTGCTCTCTCTTGACACAGCCTGATATTCCCCATCTCCTCCTCCCCGTCTCTTCCCTCTGACTGGCTGGCCTGCGGAGACAGCAAGAAACCCTTGGAGAAAAAAAAAAACAGTGTGGGACTTTGGAAGTTCAGCTTGTGGATTCCTGCCGTTCCCTGAGCAGGGGTGTAAGTCTCAAGAGGGAACCAGGGAGCATGACAATATTAAGAACAAGATGAGTGCAAGCAGAGAGGATTGATGCTGTTGGAGAACTCTTTATTTCATCATTATTATGCTTTGGGATTAGGCTAGAAGGGACTGTTTGCTGTTCTAGAGCCTTCATGGCCAGTTGCAGCAGGAGCAGCTGGTATCAAAGACAAGGCCGGCCTGGCAGCTCTGCAGGAAGGTTTCGCCGTCACTGCAGTTGTAGAAGCTGCTCTTGCTGGTTGGATCTGCATAGAGACCATTGGCCTTGCCAGCGCAGAAGCCACTTCCAGTGGAGCCGCTGGAGTTGCTTCCTGAACTCCCGCTCCCACTTCCACTCCCACTTCCAGAGCTAGGAGCCTCAGTTACTGGATGATCCTCGTGAGCAGAGGACCCACAGCCTGAAATAAGAGCAGGGAAGGGACAATTTGTATCTGATGGTGTCTCAGCACTCCCTCCCTCGATAGTTCAATTTTTGGTGGGCTCAGAAGGGCAGCTACTAGACTTTGTTTCCCAAAGACTTTAGTTACAGCTTCCATAGAGGGCCATTATCCTCCAAGGCCCTAGAGATAAAAGTTTATGGCTGTCTGAAACCAGGCATGAGCACTGAGCCAGGCTGTCGCCCTCAAGACCCCAGGCTATTCATATTACTCACTGCTGCTTTGCAGACCAAGAGCATTCTTCAGAGTGGTGATCAGGGGATATTTGCCCTCCTTGCAGAAAGAGCCTGTGAAGTCATCCATAGGAAGGGACCACACCATAGCACCTCCATAGTTGTTGTTCTTCAGCCAGTCGGCCTGTTCAGAACGAGAGGAGAAGCTTTGGTCGGTCCCAAGACGTGCTGCGGCAGAAGTCCTCGCACAACATTATTAGGACATCTCCATTTCCCACTCTACCTTGATGGTGAAGCTCTTGATGTTGTCATAGCCAACCCATGTGCTGTCCTTGTAGGCATAGGGCACGTCCTGGGCAGCATCCCAAGCCTGGGTGGCTCCAGAATCCAGGAATGTGCAGATCTAGGGAGAAGGGCAGGGAGGGGTATGTTGAAGTGTCCAGTAAAAAAGGGCATTTGGAATATTCTATGGGTACCTTGTTAGATATCCTCTGCTGGGTAATTCAATGACATTTTCTGTTTGTGACTCCCTAGTTGTAAAAGAACATGCTCACCTCGTAGTAAGCCAGGGTCCCGGCCTCTCTTGTGTAAGGTCCAGCAGGCCCAGGTCCTGATGTAGGTGCCCCAACAGCAGTGTCGGAGGGGTTTTGGAGTTTGAAGTTGTGTCCGTAGGTTGGGAATCCAACAAGGAGCTTTTCAGCTGGGGCACCGTTGCTCTTCCAATAGTTCATAGCAAAATCCTGTTAAAAAACATCACAGTTCAACTGCTACAGGATTTATGAGGAGGAAGACCAGTTCCTGAGCTCTTACTATTGGTTTCATCACAGACCTGTAATACAGGATCGCAACAGGTACTTACAACATTGAAGTAGATGTAGCTGCCAGTGTCAGCTGAGCCTTTGTACAGAGGGCTGTTCTCTCCAGTTTGTCCATCCCATGAGCCATAGAAGTCATAAGTCATCACATGGAAGTAGTCCAGGTACCTGTGCAGAACATTGCAGGTGTCTGTGTCCTGCCTTGTTGATTCCCACAGTATGGCTCGTAACTTTAGTGCTGGCCATTTGTCCTGTGGTGTCCTTGGCTGTACACCTGTGTCCTTCAGAGACTCTTGTGAGGAGCATTGCAAGTGCTAGAGCTGTTTTTTTTTTTCTTTTTTTCCCTATGCTAGGTGGGTAGGGAGAGGTCAGTGCAGAGTGGGGAATGTGCTGGTGTTCTGGGAACTGGGAGATGTTCTCTAATGGGTCAAGGACGCTTGATGAAGACTCATTACTCTTCCCTAAGTAACCTCCACAAAAAAAAAAAAAAAAAGGATATTCTAATTTTGCTCTTGTCTTATCCAAAGAACTAGGGAGATTCTTGGAAATGTGGTGTTTTAATGGCAGTTAATGGCACATTTTTTCCCTTACTCTATGAAGGAACCCCATCTAAGTCATTGCTTTGGTGTCTGAGAGTTTGCTACTCACTTTCCAAGCTCAGCAATCTCGTAGCCAGACTCAATGTTGGAAAGTCCAGCAGCAACAGCAGCGGTGATGAGGAGCCTGGGCTTGTTGACTTGTTCAGCTTCCTGCTCAAAGGCTGCCAGCATTTCCTAAGAGATGCCAAGAAAGAGGCCTCAACATGGACCCTGTGTGGTGGTTCTTGTCAGGACCTGGGGATCTGTTCTTGCAGAACAAGAGCTTGACCAGACGCCTTCTTTTTCAGCCTACCTTAACGAGAACAGTGAAGAGAGCCTTGTCCTGTGGCAGGCTGCCCCTGGACCCTGGGTATTCCCAGTCAATGTCAAGCCCATCAAATTCATACTGGCGCAGGAATTTGATGACAGATTTGATGAAGGTCTGGCGGTTTTCAGCAGTGGAAACCATTGCTGAGAACCTAGAGAAGCAGAGAAGAGCAGAGTGCAGATTTAGTTCATTGACTAGATGATCTCTAGAGGCCACTTCCAACCTCAACTGTACTGTGATTCTATGATTTTGAGATGGTTTGAACTTACTTGGCCGTTCCAAAATTCCATCCTCCAATAGCCAGAAGAGTCTTGAGATTTTCGTTCCTGAAAAGTGGGGGCAGGAACATGTCAACAAAACAAATAAAGGCTTGGGGTCACCAGTTTCCCAATATACGAAGAGGTGCAGCCATTCTGGTGCAGGCTTTGCTCTGTAGCCTGTTATCTCCTGGTCCAAAATGCAGTGAACTGGGCAGGGGAGACCAAGGCAGAGGCACCATCCTTAGTGGATCGATGCTTGCAGCCTGGCCTGCCCTCAGCATCACCATCTGCCTCTTTCCCTTGGCATCACTGGCGCAGGGGATTGCACCACCAGCGTGCAGAGAAAGGGAAGGAAAGGGAGGACAAGGAGTCCTGTTTGCTCTCGATACCTACTGGTTCTTCAAGTCGTTGAAGGACTTGTAAAGGGTCACATCGTTCCATTCAATGGTTGCGATCTCGTTGTTGTTCATCCCAGCAAAGGCGTAGATGAGATGGTCGCAGAGGCAGGGGTCAATGTTGTCGGGCTTGAAGCTCCCCAGGCCAGGCCTGTACTGGGCCCAGTTAGTGAAGTAACATGACAGCACATAGGCCGAGCCTGTGGAGAAATGGAGGCGGTGACAGGGACCTGGGCTGAGCTCAGGAGAAACTCATTCCTTAGGGCACAGGGTAGTAAGAAGACCTGATAAGAAAAGATTGGGCAAGGCTTCCGTGAAGGGAAAGGCGTTCAGAGACAGTGAGGTAGGGCTGGCCAGGCTACTATGAACTGGCTCTTTAAGGATAAAAATGGGTTTATTTCCTTCCTACTTTACTTCGGAGGCAGTCGAGGAAGTTGTCCTCTTGACCTCAGGTATTAGGGTATTTCTAGCTTTTGGTTTTCTTTAGCCTGGAGAGTATTTCTCCTTGCTGCCGCCTAAGGTAAGAATGAAGCAAAATGAATATCGAGGGGAATGAATTTTGGGGGAGGAAGCACATACCTGTGTGGGCGTTCAGCAGGAGCACCAGACCTTTAAAGGAAAGACATGTGTGATTAGTCTGTGACCTGAGAAATGGTGTAAGGGCAGATGTCCCCGAAGCCCCCTGCTTCACACTGTGCTCTCCAGACAGTGAACATGCTGCTGTCAGCAGAGCCCTTGTGCTCCTCCTGAGCAGCACCCGTCTGAACCCAACATCTCCTGGAGGACTGTCCTTCTATGGGAAGTGGAGGCACACAGAGCTCGTGCTCCAAAAGGGCTGGTCATTCTGCTGGATTTGTTCTGAAAGGGCTGAGCACTGGGGCATGTGGGGAGCCCTGAGCATGGCTCAAAGAGCAGAAGCTCTCTGGACCATCCTCAGCTTTTCAGGCAATAGCAGCACTCCTATCCCTGGGATGTTTCTGCTTCCCAGATTGTCATTTTCCTGGTCCCAACATCATATTTCAATTGTAAACCACACTAAGTTAAGAATTTGTATATCTAAACATCAAACAACTCCCAAATCACCTGGACATGCGAGCATGGTGAAAGGAAATGCTATTGCTTTTCCTTTGTTAGAAACAGCACATTATTAATCCCAAAAGGAACCCTCATGTAATAACCAAGATAACAGCAAAGTATTTGCCAATTCTCATCCTAAAGGTAGAACATGAACTTGTCAAGCAGGACTTACCGGTGAGCAAAACGAGCTTGGCCATCTCTGCCTGGGACTGATTTGGTACAGCCTCTTCCCCAGTTTTATACTCCTCTCTTGTTTCATGCAAATCTTGTATCAACAGGAATGCACAAACGTTTTGGTATTTGGTAAAGATAAGTATGGAGGAATATGATATCAATACAATGTGCCTTAACACTTCAGCTGGAGAAACAAGTATTATCAGGCTGCCCCTTCTAATGGTGCTGCCGATTAGAGGAAGAATGAGATTAGATGACTTTTCCTTTTAGAAGTTTTGTTTATGACGATAGGTTTGTGTCAATACTGGCGATTGCCCAGTAATAGGTGGCTGAATCGTTCAACCTTGCGTTGTCATTGTAGCTGTCCCAGGGTGGTAGGCACTACTGTACAGAAGGTGGTACACAAGGGTTTTCTGAGCTTGGCTCAGGGCGCAGGAGGACTGAGTGGGGTTTTGGCTCTCTGTAATGCGCTTATCTGAGGACCCCGGCTATCGAGTGACACATGAGGGAAGAGTTTGCTGGCATCAGCTTTTGAAAAGTGAAGCAGCATGAGCTTCTGTCGAGCAGTTCTCCCCTTTGGATTTGGGCCTATTTCCTGATTGTGCCACAAAGGCCCCTCAGGAGAAATTACAGAATCCCTTAAGTTCTGCATAAGCTGTCAGTGATGGTTCTTGGGATTTCTTTGGAGGGCCATGTTTGGTCAAGCTTGAAAGATCCATTTTACTGGTTTCACAAGGCTATGTTTTGTGTCCAGGTGTATCTGAAAGGAGCATGACTTTTTCAAAGGCAAAGGGGAGTGCTAGAAATGATGTTTTGGACACAGAATATGTTTTTCTGCACCTTTGTTTATTCTCCAGTCCATGTGGAGACTTGAGTCTTTTATTGTGTTCCAGTAGGAGGGTTTGTTTTTTCTCTTCCTTACCAGGCCCTGCCAGGGCTAAGGCAAACAGCAGAGTCAGACCCAGCTCATCTGTCCCTGTTCCTCTGCACTGAAACTGTTCTTAGGTTGTGTTAAGATGGTGTGAAGGTGAATTTCCAGGAGGTCACCTAGACTTCGTTGAATGGGAGTCTGGAAAAATCCCACAGTGTTGCCCATATCACATGCTGGCAGCAGACCCGCTGACCTGCAGATTAAAATGCTTTTGACTTATATTTCAGATTTTGTGTATGCAGTGGATGAGATATGGCAGGTGATTAGCAAGACACCTTAAAGGAGTGTTTTTCCAGTGTCTTTTTCCAGTGTGATAAGGTAACAAAGTGTAGAAGGGTAGGCTAAACAAATTTGGGAAAATCCCACCCTCAGTGAGTTTTGGAGAACCTGAACTCCTTTCTGCTGGGTCCTGGAAAGAAAGAGATGCAGATTTTCCTATTCTTTCCAGCCGAGCAGCATGCAGGTGACCCTTTCCTGCTGCTCAGCTCCAGGATCATTTGGCTTCTGCATCTTGTCGGAGCTGAGGTGATTTGTCAGGTTTGGGCACAGGACTTGCCCAGCCTCATGCTCATGTGCTGGGATATTGCTTTTGGCAAACTCTTTGTGTATTGTTTTCCAGGAAGATCTTATTTGTCCTGGGCTTGCCAGCCTCAGTGTGCATAAGTCGCTGCTTTCAAGACATGGCTTTGTTCTACCTGCCCTTGCTATGGAGATTAGTCAGGTCACTGTGGGAGGTGATACCGAGGAGGAACACCAAGGTGTTCCTTGGGTGTGTTCCTTGTGTTCCATTTTGGGTGTGTTTTGGACATCAGCATCTTCGCCTTTACCGGGGTGCGGAGGCCCAGAAACTGGTGTCCTGGAGCAGAGCGGCTGGAGCCAGTGGCCAGTGTGGGCCTTGGTGCTGGTGTAAGTGTTGCAAGTGACAGGTTTCATGGTAGCGATGCAGAGATAGTAATAGAGAGAAGGGCCTTTGGCTGCCTATGTGAAAGGTTTGGCTTTAGGTTTCATGGGACTCAAGGCTGCTCATTGGCAATGCAGCGATGCTGCTGAGCTGGCCTAGCTGAATTTGGGAGTTATTCTTTGGATGTGACAAGCTCTATGTGTTTGCCAATAAACCTAGGGGAGAGCTACATGGCTGCTTTCAGCATGTGATGGGCTTTTTGTCGGGACAGGCAGTGCACTGCCACTGATACTGCAGACAATCTGTTTACCCCGGGAGAAGGCCAAACATATTAGAGCAGCAGAAATGGTCACTCCCACTAATTTCTCTCAACAGAGGCCTTAGAAATGATGCTGTGTTGTGAGAGGAGGAGAAATGGTTTGTGATTCAGGCCAGAGGCTGGCACAAGGACGCATCGAGTGCTGGTCCCACTGCTTTTGAGGAGCAGGGCAGCAGGATCTTTGAGGACGGGTATGTTTGGAAGTAAATTGTGCAGGAGAGGAATGCTTGTTCCTCAGTCTGTCTACAGACCCAGTGTGATGGCTCTGTGGGGAGTCAGTGCTTGGTGGTGCCACTGTTATCTTTCTCTGTGTGCTCTCTGTTGGCACAGCCTGATTTTGCCCATCTCCTCTTCCCCCTCTCTTCCCTCTGCCTGGCTGGCCTGCTGGGACAGCAAGAAATCCCTGGAAAAAAAGTGTGGGACTTTGGAAGTCCAGCTTGTGGATTCCTGCCATTCCCTGAACCAGGAAGCATCAGAATATTAAGTGTGAGATGAGTGCAAGCAGAGAGGATTGTTGCTGTTGGAGAACACTTTATTTCATTATTATTATTATTCCTGTGGATTAGGTTAGAGGGGATTCCTGTTCTGGAATTGGTATCTTCATGGCCAGTTGCAGCAGAAGCAGCTGGTATCAAAGACAAGGCTATCTTTGTAATTCTACCTCTTGGTTTTGCAATTGAAAGAGTAGCAGAAGTTGTTGCTGTTGGAAGAGTCTGGATAGAGCCAATTGGATTTCACATCATGGGAGTTGTTATCAGCATAGCGGCTGGGATTGGTACCCAGTCTCATGCTCCCACTTCCAAATCCAGTTGTAGGAGTTGTGTGGACTGAATGACTGGGCAGGTTAGCGCCTGCAGCCTGAAATGGAAGGAGGAAGAGGTTTAATTTGGGAAACGGTTATATGTTTCTTACGGACTCTCCTGCCTTTTCATTGTCTCCACTACTCCACTACCTCTCTTGGCAGCCTGTTCCAGTGCTCTGTCACCCTCACTGTTAAGAAATTTTTCCTTAAGTTCCTGTGGATCTTTTCGTGCTTCAGTTTGTGGCCATTACTTCTAGGTCTATCCGTGGCCACCACTGAAAAGACGCCAGCCTCATCCTCCTCACTCCCTCCCTTAACGTATTTATGTACACTGATCAGGTCCTCTCTCTGTGACTCCCTAGTTGTAAAAGAACATGCTCACCTCGCAGTAAGCCAGCGTCCCAGCCTGTCTTGTGTAAGGTCCAGCAGGCCCAGGTCCTGATGCAGGTGCACTGAGACCAGCGTCAGAGGGGTTTTGGAGTTTGAAGTTGTGTCCGTAGGTTGGGAATCCAACAAGGAGCTTTTCAGCTGGGGCACCGTTGCTCTTCCAATAGTTCCACTGAAGCCCTCTGCTTCACACTGTGCTCTGCAGACAGTGAACATGCTGCTGTCAGCAGAGCCCTTGTGCTCCTCCTGAGCAGCACCCGTCTGAACCCAACATCTCCTGGAGGACCCAACATCTCCTGGAGGACTGTCCTTCTATGGGAAGTGGAGGCACACAGAGCTCGTGCTCCAAAAGGGCTGGTCATTCTGCTGGATTTGTTCTGAGAGGGCTGAGCACTGGGGCATGTGAAGAGCCCTGAGCATGGCTCAAAGAGCAGAAGCTCTCTGGTCCATCCTCAGCTTTTCAGGCAATAGCAGCACTCCTATCCCTGGGACCGTTTCTGCTTCCCAGGGTGTCATTTTCCTGGTCTCAACACCAGAGTTCAGTGGAAGCCCTTGTATAACAACCAAGATAAAAGTGAAATATCAATACTTGTCCTAAAGGTAGAACATGAAGTTGTCAAGCAGGACTTACCGGTGAGCAAAACGAGCTTGGCCATCTTTGCCTGGGACTGATTTGGTGCAGCCTCTTCCCCAGTTTTATACTCCTCTCTTTTCTTAGAAGTCCTAAATCAACTAAGGTGCACAAATAACATTTTGATATTTGATAAGGACAAGTATCGAGGAATATGACACCAACACAATGGGCCTTAACACTTCAGCTGGAGAAACAAGTATTATCAGGCTGCCCCTTCTAATGGTGCTGCCGATTAGAGGAAGAATGAGATTAGATGACTTTTCCTTTTAGAAGTTTTGTTTATGATGGTAGGTTTGTGTCAATACTGGCGATTGCCCAGTAATTGGAGGCTGAATCATTCAACCTTGCATTGCCATTGTGACTCAAGCCTGGTACAGGAGGCATGGGAGGACTGAGTGAGGTTTAGGCTCTCTGAAGTGAACATTGCCATCACCACGGCAGTCTGGCCCCCTTACGGCAGGCATACCCTCTCTCCAGGTCCAGTTTTCATGGATTTATTTTCCTGGCACCGTTTAGGCTTGGCATCCCCTTGATATAGTGGAGGGATCTTCTTGAAGGACTATTCTTCATCTGAGAGCATGCACGACAAGGGGGACCCAGCAGCAGAGCATCATTCAGGTTGCCTTTTGTGCTGTTCTTATTCCCTCCTCCTTGCTGAGCTTCTTCCCAAAGTTGGAGCTGTCTGCATAGCTCAACATTCATCCCCTGTGTATGTCCGGGTTTTCCGTGCACACGGGAAGGGGGGCCCTATGGGCCTTTGTGCGGACTCCCGGGGCCTCTGTGCACACTGGGCTGGGGGGGCCTTGATGTGGTTTCGTGCGGCCTCCCAGGGTCTCCATGTAACCTGGGACGGTGGGGTCCTGTGGGCCTCCCAGAGCCTCCATGTGCACAGGGCCTTGGGGGCCTTCTGGACTTTCACAGAATCACAGAATCACGGAATGGTTGAGGTTGGAAGGGACCTCTAGAGATCATCTAGTCCAACCCCCTGCTCAAGCAGGGACACCCAGAGCACGGGGCACAGGGCGGCATCCAGGTGGGTTTGGAAGACCTCCAGAGAAGGAGCCTCCACAGCCTCTCTGGGCAGCCTGTTCCAGGGCTCTGGCACCCTCACAGGAAAGAAGTTCTTCCTCACATGGAGATGGAACTGCTTGTGTTTCAACTCGTACCCATTACCCCTTGTCCTGTCACTGGCCACTACGGAGAAGAGTTTGGCCCCATCCTCCCTACATTCACCCCTCAGGTACTCGTACATGTTGATCAGATCTCCTCTCAGTCTTCTCTTCTCCAGGCTAAACAGGCCCAGCTCAGTCTTTCCTCATACGACAGATGCTCCAGTCGCTTAATCATCTTCATGGCCCTACGCTGGCCCTCTAGAAGCTCCACGTCCCTCTTGCCCTCAGGACCCCAGAACTGCGCCCAATATTCCAAGTGCAGCCTCCCCAGAGCTGAGCAGAGGGGCAGGATCCCCTCCCTCGCCCTGCTGGCAACTCTCCTCCCGATGCATCCAGGAGCCTGTTGGCATTCTTGGCCACGAGGGCACATTGGGGCCTCATGGTTAACTTGTTGTCAACCAGGACTCCCAGATCCCTCTCCATGGAGCTGCTTTCCAGCAGGTCAACCCCCAATCTGTACTGGTGCCTGGGGTTATTCCTCCCCAGGTGCAGGACCTTGCATTTGTCCTTGTTGAACCTCATGAGGTTCCTCTCTGCCCGGCTCTGCCTCCTGTCCAAATCCCTCTGGATGGCAGCACAGCCCTCTGGAGTGTCGGCCACTCCACCCAGTTTTGTATCATCTGCAAACTTGCTCAGAGTGTCCTTTGTGTACTTGTCCAAGTCATTGATGAACAAGTTGAACAGCACCGGGCCCAGTACCGACCCTGGGGGACACCACTGGCCACAGGCCTCCAACTAGACTCGGCCCCATTTATCACCACACTCCGGGCTCTGCCGTCCAGCCAGTCCTCAATCCACTTCACTATCTGCTTGTCCAGTCCACACTTCCTGAGCTTCCCCATGTGGATGTTATGGGAGACTGTGTCGAAAGCCTTGCTAAAGTCAAGGTAGACAACATCCACGGCTCTCCCATCGTCCATCCAGTCAGTCACCTCATCACAGAAGGCTGTCAGGTTCGTCAGGTTTGCCTCTCAGGGCCTCCTTGTGCATTGGGCCGGGGGGCCCTATGGGCTTTTGTGTGTCCTCCCAGGGCCTCCGTGCTCACAAGGCCTTGGAGGCCTTGCGAGCTTTGGTGCTGTCTCCCTTTACCTCCGTGGGAACCGAGCCTTGGGGTCCCGGCGGGCTTTTGTGTGGCCTCCCAGGGCCTCCGTCTGCACGGGGCCTTGGGGGCCCTGCGGGCTTTGGTGTGTCTTCCCGGGGCCTCTGTGTGCATGGGGCCTCAGGTCCCTGCGGGCTTTGGTGCGGCCTTCCTGGGGCCTCCGTGCGCATGGGGCGCCAGGGGTGCCTCCGGGATTTAGTGCGGCCCCCCTGGGCCTCCATGCTCACGGGGCCTCAGGGGCTCTTCAGGCTTTGGTGTGGCCTCCCGGGGCCTCCGTGCTCATGTGGCCTCTGTGGCCCTGCTGGCTTTCATGCAGCCTCCTGGGGCCTCCGTGTGCACGGGGCCTTGGGGACACTGCAGGCTTTGGTGAGGCCTCTAGAGGGCTCCATGTGCACGTGGCCTTGGGGGCCCTGCGGGCTTTGGTGCGGCCTCCCGGGGCCTCTGTGCGCACGGGGCCTCAAGGGCCCTGCGGGCTTTCGTGCGGCCTCCTGGGGCATCCGTCTGCACGGGGCCTCAGGGGCCCTGCGGTCTTTTGTGTGGCCTCTCGGGCTGTCCATGTGCATGGGGCCTCTGTGTGCTTTCGTGCGGCCTCCCGGGGATTGCGCGCACATGGGGCATTGGAGGCCCTGCGGGCTTTCGTGCAGCCTCCTGGGGCCTCCGTTCACACGGGGCCTTGCGGGCTTTCATGCAGCCTCCCGGGACCTCCGTGCGCACGTGCCCTCTGTGGCCCTGTGGGTTTTCGTGTGGCCTCCCGTGGCCTCTGTGTGCACAAGGCCTCGGGGGCCCTGCGGGCTTTGGTGTGGCCTCCCTTGGCCTCTGTGCGCATGGTGCTTCGGGTCCCTGTGGCCTTTGGGGCGCCCTCCCAGGGCCTCCATGCGCATGGAGCCTTCGGGTGTCTGCAGACTTTCACGCGCCCCCCTGGGCCCTCCGTGCGCACAGGTTCTTGGGGACACTGCAGGCTTTGGTGAGGCCTCTAGAGGGCTCCGTGCGCACGTGGCCTCGGGGGCCCTGTGGGCTTTCCTGCGTCCTCTCGGGGCGTCCGTCTGCACGGGGCCTCAGGGGCCCTACGGGTCTTGGTGCGGCCTCCCACGGCCTCCGTCCTCACGGAGCCTTGGGGTCCCTGCGTATTTGGTGCGGCCTTCCAGGGCCTCCGTGCGCACGGGGCCTCGGGGGCCCTGCTGGATTTCATAGGGCCTCCTGGGGTCTCCGTGTGCATGGGGCCTTGGGGGCCCTGCGGGCTTTTGTGCGGCTTCCTGGGGCCTCCGTGCGCATGGGGCCTCGGGGGCCCTGCGGGTTTTGGTGTGAACTCCCGTGGCCTCCATGCCCATGTGGCCTTGGAGGCCCTGTGGCATTTTGTGTGGCCTCCCGGGGCCCCTGTGCATATGGGGCCTCGGGGCCCCTGCAGACTTTGTTACAGCCTCCCGGGGCCTCCGTGCTCACGGGGCCTCGAGGGCCCTGTGGGCTTTCGTGCGTCCTCCCAGGGCGTCCATCTGCATGGGGTCTCAGGGGCCCTGCGGTCTTTTGTGTGGCCTCTTGGGCTCCCCATGCGCACGACGCTTGAGGGCCCTGCAGGCATTTGTGCAGCCTCCTGGGGCCTCCGTTCGCATGGGGCCTTGGGGGCCCTGCAGGCTTTCGTGTGGCCTCTCCGTTCGCATGGGGCCTTGGGGGCCCTGCAGGCTTTCGTGTGGCCTCCCGGGGCCTCCGTGCATACGTGGCCTCGGGGGCCCTGCAGCCTTTGGTGTGTACTCGTGGGACCTCTGCAAGCACTTGGCTTCGGGGGCCCTACAGGGTTTCTTGCGCCCTCCCAGGACTTCCATGCACACGAGTCATGGGGCCCCCACAGACTTTTGTGCATATTCCCATGTCCCCTGTGCTCACTGGACCTGGGCTCCATTCGCGCCTTCCTTCTGCTCCTTGGGGGCATCAGTGCTCCAGGGGCCTGTTTTTCTATACTGGGTTCGTGCGGTCCTTTTGGCCCTTTGTGCGCACTGGGACGGGGTGCCCTACGGACTTTATGTGGCCCCTCTGTGCCTCGTGCACAGGGATTTTTGTGATCCCACTCTCCGTGCACACCCCAGGTCCTTCATCTGCACAGCTCTGGGATGGCCGTACGGGCCTTCATGGGGCCTCCCCAGCCTCCATGCACGTGGGGCCAGTGTGGCCCTGCAGGCTTTTTTGCAGCCCATTCGGACCTCCGTGTGCACGGGGATGGAGGCTCCTTCAGAACTTTCGTGCGACCCCCTCTTGAACTTCTGTGTGCTTTTGGTGAGGAGCTGCCACACGAGTCGAGCAGCCACCACAGGTTGAGGTGCCAGGTTCAGTCACCAGCTGTCACTAAATCACCCATAAGGAGCCGGAGCCCTTTAGCAACCCCAGCGTTGGGGTGGCATCCCCGGGGGGGGTGGCTGCGACCTGCTGTTGGTCGCTGTTTCACCTTTGCATTAATTTATTCCATTTCCCTGCCAAGGGTTGTCTGCCCAGGGATGACACTGGGACAGCCTCAGGAGAAAAGAGTTATCAAAGGTGTTTAAAAAAAAAAAGAAAAAGTGGGAGGAAGAAATATAATAAATAAATAAATAAAAGGCACCTTTCTGCATTTTTCTCCTCCTCATTCTGGGAGGGTGGCGGCAGAGGGCAGCACAGCCCCGTGGCCGGGTGGCAGCGGGTGCTGTGTGTGGCTCTTCCCGGCTCCCTCTGCTCTGTCCTCTAGGGTAGTGAGCGCGGGCGCATGGATGCGAGGGAGCTTTCGGTTCCCGAGCAGAACGAGAGGCCAAAGCGAAGAATCAGTTCCCTTTCCCATGCCAAACACTCAAGCCGAGAAAGGAAACTCAAACTAGCAAAAATAACCCAGCTCTGTTTCGAAGCTCCGAGCTGCTAGAAGCGTTCCTGGTCCGGAGCTGGAGTGCTGCATGAGCGAAGCTCCCGGAAGGGATCTGGTCCATGCGGGAGGACATCCAGAGTGGGAAAGTCACTCCTCCACCCCGGAGTCTATGCATGGTTTAAAATATGAGAACAACAGGGTTACCAGCACATCACTGCAGGATGCAGTGCAGGATGCAACCCAGGATGCAACCTCATCCCTGGCATCGCGTTTTGTCCCAGAGCCCTTCCCAGCCTCCCCACATCCTGGAAAATCTTTGGTCGTCCCCTCCATCTGGGCTGGCTTTGCTGTCACCAGGGTGCTTGCTGGAGGAATTTTACCTCCTGCTTTCCCACTGTGAATCTCAGATCATCTTCCCATGCTTAATTTCTTTTTCTTTTTGTGAAGACTTTGCTTGGAAACATCCACCTGAGGAAGCCAGAGAGGGCGCCTGATCCCTGCTCTGACCATAGCCCATCCTCAAAAGCAGCAGAGAAACCCCCTTTGGGGACTCAAATCCTCAGCATCCCCAACAGAGTCATGATTGCCGTCAGGTCTCAGCCTGGTGGTTGTGGGGTGCGAAGAGTTTCGGCACCGCCTGACCTGAAATGACATTTTGCCGCTGTTCTCATGGCTCTCACTGCAAGGCACGATCGCCTTGCCCGCAGCCGCTCTCCCCATGCAGCACACGGGTGCGCCGGGTTAACTGAAATGGTTGCGCAGATCTGAAATCAGAGCTTCTGTTTCGTTTTTCAGGTTGCTTAACCCCCTCCTCACCACGATAAACAATGTGATGAAGGATGTGAAAAATGTCACCATGAAGGAAGGGGACAAAAAGCCTGGGAAAAGGTGGAAGAACCACTTTGATACCCTCGCTTCCAAAAATACCTTTTATTTTCAAGCCGAAGTTGTTAATTTGACTATTTGTCTCCACTTCATGCAGCAAAAAGCTCCAGGTGCCCGAAAGCAGCACGTGGCCACGCTCACTTGTGGACTGCAAGTCCAAGTGGTGCTGGGAGCTGCTTCAAGGCACTCGCAGCTCCAGGACTCCCGTAACTCCCCTTGTTCCCCCAGTTCAGAAGACCTCGTGTGACTTACAGTGCCAAGCAGGGCCAAAGGGTTTCAGCTCCCACCTTGGGGGAGGTATAAAAAAATATTCACTCCATTTGCAACACTTTCACGGGGCTATCTCAGCAGCCGGACCCTCCCTGCGGCGAGTTTTCTAGGAAATGCAGCTGCAGTTTGAGAGTGGTTACTGGAAGGGTGGGCCGTGCTCGGCCTGCAGCGGCAGTGGCCGCGATAGCGGCTCCCGCCAAAGTCCCGGGGACGGGGGGTGCGAGGTGGGGACACGCACACGGATGTGGTGCCGGGGTTGGGGCTCCTCTGCGGAGCCGGTGGCGCTGCAGGTAGTAAGAGCCGTTTCCCGGATGGTCCAGAGGGAAAGCGAGAGAGGAGGTTAAATGCGAAACCGCAGCTCAAAATAGGCCTCCAACTTTGAAGCCGTTTGGAGCTGTGCTTCCTGCTTCCAGCAGCCCCGAGGAAGAGATGAAAGATGCAGCCAAAAAAAAAAAAGAAAACAAGTAAAAGCAAAACAAACCAACACAGTTAATGCTTTGCTCTGATGCAGCCTAGTCGGCGCAGGACACTTTGCAAGGAGAAACCTGGGGGCCAAAACAAGGGTGGGGGTTTGCAGTGTAACCTGCAGACAGGGAAAGGTGCCCCGTGCATGGAAGGACAGGGGATGATGCACAAGCCTGGGAGCCCTCGGGGTGGCAGTGGGAAGAGCCTGGCCAGGCAGCACTTCAAAATTAGCCTCATTAAAACATACGAGAAAAACAAGCAACGCCCCCGCAGCGAGAGCAGCGTGGAAGTTGGGCAATGGTGTTTGACAGTTTGAAGGGCAAAAAAGCCTCTGATAGCGGCCGACTTCTCGTAATCAGAGCATCGGCTTCCTCTGCCGCTGCGCTCGCCGCAGCCGAGCCGGAGGTGGGGACGGCCCAGCCCCCAGCGCACTCGGTGCTCACGGAGCCGGAGCGACAGGCTCCGGCGCTACCTAAATTTAATTTGGCCAACAACATCCGGCGTTTCGCAAGGCCGCTTTGATGTTTGTTTACGTGCTGCTCCCAGCACATGCTCCACAGCGGCTGGCGCAACCGCCTGCGCAGGGAAAGGGAGCGAAAAGGGCTCTGCACCCCTTTGATCCCTCCCCAGGAGACTCACCGGGTGCTGGTCCTGGTTAGCTCGGAGCTTCAGAGCTCAGCCTGGCGAACGCGGTGACGTTGCTTGCTTCCTCCCCTTACCTCTGCCAACACCACGGCGCTCCGCCGCGGCGCCGGATCCAAGCCCACACGTGCGTCCCAGCACCACTGGGATCCCCCGCGCACTGGTAGTTTCCCCTCGTCCCGCACTACAAAAAGAGACATTGCCGTGGGATCGAGTGGTTTGTTTTTATTTAAAACCGCATGTATAAAAAAAATAGGATTTCTGAATTCCCCCTGTACAATATTAACTATTAACAAAAATCCGCTGGACACACGCTGGTTACACAGATAGACTCGACGGCGCACACAGCCCTGGCCAGCTCCCCCCAGCACGCGGCACAGGACACCCCCAGCCCCACACGGATACCCCAGAACGGGGTAGGGGGGAAAAACAACACCTGCAAACGGAGACTGCACGCGGAAGGGAGCGAGAGCAGCGAGAACTATTTGCAGACGGCTGGGACGCAGGTGACCGCTCCACGCGGCGGCAGGACATCGAGCGAAAGCAGCTCCGGGTGATGAGCGACACGGGACAAACACGGCGGGGACACCCACCCGGGGCTCAGCAGCTGCGCAAGCGAGATGCGGGTCGGGCACCCACATGAGTTATAAATAAATAAATAAGTTATCCTACTGGCTAGGACCTTTCCTTAAAAAAAAAAAAAATAGGCTGAACAAAAAAAAGAAAAAAAAAAAAAAAAAAAAAAAGCCCCCAAACAAATCCATGAAAATAAATTACAAACAAAAAACAGGGAAGAAAAAAAAAAATAAGGTAACATGTTACCACTATTAACAACTGTACACCAAGCTTTGCTCCTGTATAATTCTGTACACACATTTACAGCTCGGTTGGGTTGCATTGTTTGTGCATTCGTGAGGGCATGGGAAGCAAGGAGCCCGAGAAAGAAATGTCCACGCAGGACGGGAGCTGAGATGTCACCGCTTCGCTCCCGCCTTTCTTCTGACCGGCTTCCTCTGTGGAAAGGGAAGAAGTGGCTCTAGACCCAGACAAGTTCTTAGGAGAAGCAGCAATGTAGGAAGATTCAAGTATTTCCTCCAGCACGGCCCAGATTGCAACTGAAGGCACTCGGTGACAGCAAAGAAGAGACACTTGGACGTGGTACTCGCCCTCCCCACATCCCTGGAACAGTTTTCACCGGTTGAAGCTTTTCTGGCTGTTAACATCTCTGATCCTCTCACAGTCCCGAATTCAGCAGGCCAGGGACACTCGCGCGAGCGTCCATAAAACGTCACCAGAAGTTGACTGGCAAGACATGAAGGGAGGCAGGACCATTCCGTTCAAGTCCGGGACACCTGGGTTGGGTCACGGCCCCTGGCTCTTGAATGACTGACTCTCCAGTTTGGTCTAGCTCTGGAATGAGATGTAGATGCTCCCATGTGACAATCCTCACTCAGTGCTACAGTCATGAAGAAGAAATCTCTTTTGTTTGTTTGTTTTAGTTTGATTGTTTTTCTTTTTTTCTTTTTTTTTTTTTTTTTTTTTTTTTTTTTTTTTTTTTTTTTCTTTTTTTGTTTTTACAGCCAGGAGTTATTTGCTGGACTCCTGGAGCAGACTGTGCAGATGGATCTCCGCCGTCTGCTGCGGTAGGTGGACACCTTGCATCCACGAGTGGTTTAAAATGTCTTCGAAAGACGGCCGGTCCGAGGGTCGCAAGGACAGACACCACCTGATGAGATGCTGGCACTCTGGAAAAGAGAAACCAAGGGTCATCCCAAGACTCCTGCCTGTCCTATGTCACTGTCCCTATTATCCCCATTGACTCAGGGCTGCTCCCAACACCCGAATCATCGATTACTAGCCAGTGAGAGCTGGACACTTGCCGTGTCCGCACTCCTAATGCATGATATTCCTTAAAAAAAAAGAGTAACATGTGCCCACCTGGAGAGACCCTGTGCCGGAAGAACACCTGGCCGCGCACAATCTCCTCGTCGTGCTCGAAGGGGATGTCGCCGCACACCATGTCATAGAGCAGCACACCCAGGGACCACACGGCTGCCGAGCGCCCGTGGTAGCGGTGGTAGCGGATCCACTCCGGAGGGCTGTACACCCTGGTGCCTGCAAGAAAACAGCGGGACACGTCACACCGGGAACAGCCGGTGGCCGGGGGTGGCAACGCTTGTTTTTTCCACACTGTTAAGGCTGTTCCAATTGTGCTCGCCCACTCGACACTGCGGCGGTTCCACCCACGGTGGCATCGAACCCGGTGCTACCCCTGCCCAGGCACTCCCTGCACGGGGACGGGGGGGTCACCGGGCCCGGTGCCACCCGCCCGCCACCACGTGACTCTTGTTTACAAACTTTGGGTTGTAAAAAGAAGCCGCCGGTACCGGCAGGGGGCAGCACCGGCGCGGGGAAGGCCCGGGGGCCCCGACCGTTACATGCAAAACCCGAAAACACCCACGGGAGGGGGGAAAACCCCGCCCCTCCCACGGCAAAAATAATAAAATAAAAGAATCTCAGAACAATTTTTTTAAAAAAAGCCCAGGCAAACGAGGGGCAGCCCAAGCCCTTCCGCTGCCTGACGCAAACTGGCCCCGCGCTCAGGATTTGCAACAACACCCCGGGGGCTGTTTGTTTGTAGGGTTGTCTCTCCCCCCCCGCCAAAAAATAATAATAATAAAGCAGCAGCAGGTCGGGTGTCTGGGCTGAGCTGCCAAGCAGGGCCGGGCACCGGCTCCTGTTTCACAACACACAGTCTCATGGCAAAACAGAACCCCATAATAATAATAATAATAAATAAAAACTTTGAGGCACAGCAGGATTCTACACCCCCCCAAAACACCCACCCAGGTTTTGGGGGGTCCCTCAGAGTGTCGGGCTCACCATCGAAATCCGTGTAGACTGTGTCCTTGAGGAGGGCGCCGGAGCCGAAGTCGATGAGCTTGAGCTCGCCGGTGGCCAGGTCCACCAGGATGTTCTCGTCCTTGATGTCGCGGTGCAGGACGCCGCAGCTGTGGCAGTGCCGCACGGCCTCGAGCACCTGCGCGAAGAGGCCGCGCGCCAGCTCCTCGGGCAGCGCGCCGCGCTCCGTGATGAAGTCGAAGAGGTCCTGCCCGCGCTCGGGCCGCTCCAGCACCAGCACGAAGCTGTCGGGCCGCTCGAACCAGTCGAGGAGGCGGATGACGCCGCGGAAGCCCGAGCCCACCTTCTTCAGCAGCAGGATCTCCATGGGCACGCGGGTGCCGCCGGGCTGCGGGGCACAGGGGGTCAGCACCGCCGTCCTGCTGGGCCATGTCCCCAACAACGGCGGCCCCCAGCCCGCGGGCCCCCAGACTCACCAGCTCGCCCCACTCGGAGATGCGGTCGCGCGCCACGTGCTTGATGGCCACCTGCAAGGCAGAGGGGCGGCGGGATGAGCGCGGCGCCCGCAGCCGCCCCGCTGCGGCCTCCCGCCGCCCCCGGCCCGGCGCCGCACTCACCGGGGCGCTGTCGGAGAGCCGGACGCCCGAGTAGACGGAGCCAAAGCCGCCGCTGCCCAGCAGCGGGCCCACCTGGTAGAGCTTCTCCAGCGGCTCCTTCTCCTTGCCTGCGGGCGAGGCAGCGGCG
>VZSV01000183.1:385885-397359 GCA_013398735.1 Nothocercus julius | reverse complement strand
AGGGGCTCTTCGTGGCGCTGGGCGCGGGGCTCGCCGCCCTCAGCCACCCGCTGCTCTACGTCAAGCTGCTCGTGCAGGTGCCGCGCGCGGCGGGGAGCGGGGGGACCCTCTAGCACAGGGGCACCCTATAGGAGGGGGGAACGTAGGTATAACGGCGGTGAGGCCCTTCTATGGAGTGGGTCATCCCTATATCGCTGGGGGAGGGGCACCTCTACATCCTCGATAACCTTTATAGAGGGGGACCTCTATATAAAGGTTGTATAGGGCCACCCTCACCATGGCAACCCTATACATTGGGTACCCCCAATGGGGCACGGGGAGCCCCTCTATAAGGAGGGGTGAGGACTCCTTTGCAGTTTGGAACCCTATGTAAAGTGTGTGTACGTAGGGGGGGGACACCCTCCACAGTAAAGACCCTTCAATAACAGAGGTGGAGACCCCTATGTAAGGGGGACCCTGTATAGAGTGGGGCAATGGGGACCTCTTAATGTAACAAGCACATCCTATATAGTTTTCACGACTGTATAATGGGAGGAGACCCTACAGAAGGGGCAATGAGATCTCCTATGCAGTGGGGACCCCTATATAAACAGGAGGCCCCCCAGATACACCAGGATGAGGCTGCCCCGTGTAATGGTCCCACTTATAACAGGGGGACAGGGACCCTCTGCATCCTACAGGCCCTATAAAAGAGAAGGAGTGGGAAGGGACATCCTGCGCCATGGGGACTCCCACCTATTCTTGCGGAGGGTGTAGGAAGCCTCTTGGGATTTGGGATGAGCCTGGCAGCAGTGGGAGAGCGCGCGGCCCGTCGGCAGCTCCCGGAGACGCGAGCCAAGCTGTGGATTCGGGAACGTGGGGCTGGCGGCAGGGACAGAGTGACGGGGTTTCTCTTGAAGGTTGGGCACGAGCCGCTACCTCCAACGGTTGGAAGAAACGTGCTGGGGAGAAAAGTACTGTACCTGCCCGGCTTCTTCACTTACGGTGAGCGTTCCCTCCTGCCAGCGCGAGGAAATGGGATGAAAAGGGGGCTGGGAGCTGCTTGCTAGGAGTCCAGCTAGATCCAGTGCAGTTTGGACCCAGCACAGGCCAATACGAGCCCAGTTTCAGCAGCACTCCTGCATCTCCGTGCCAGCGACGTCGCTGAAGTTCAGAGGAGACATAAAATGCTGCAAGTAATTGAACAGCCATCAGATTTATGTATCTCTTGGTGCAAAGAAGGGAAAAAAGAAGGTGCTGGCCCAGGTGCTGGACCTTCTTCCCGTGGCCTGTTGCACTTGAGGGGCTCTGCAGTGCAGCTGTAAGGAGGATGGATCATGGAGAGGGGGCTCTGCAGAGCGCTTGAATCTCAACACATACCCTGGCATCAGGGAGCCGCAGTTCAGGGTCTGAGGTGCTCCCTCGTGTTGCTGTGCAATGGGAAGCACATTCCTTGACTAGGGCTGAGGTTTGGGAAAGAGCCCATTCAGCAGGGGGCAGAGACTCTAATGGGAGGGGGTTTGTGCTCAGGATGAACCAGCTCTGGTCTCTGTTTTGACCGTGCTCTGAGGACACAGCAGTTTGTACCATGTAGGATTGTTGGTGGAGAGTTTTGCCTGGGTAAGAGATGGTCGCGTTCCTTTTTTCACTACAAAACAGTCCTGCAATAACTTGGCCTCCTGGCCTGCTCATTTGTATTGTAGATGGAGCCCTAAAGGGACAGAAATACCAAGAGAAAGGGAAGGTAATATATTTAGAAGGGGAAAAAAAAAAAAGTGTTTTCTCTCTTTGTGGGTGGAGCAGCATGGGAGAGGTGGGCGAACACTGTGTGACTTTGGGGACCTCTTTCCGTCTTTCACAGAAGGTTTGGGGAAGGGGACTATATAATCCTGAGAGCAGCCTTGGGCTGATCTCAGAATGGGCAGTAACAAGCAGGACATCATCCCTCCCTGCCTTAGTGGAGGTCAAAGCACCTCGTAGCCCTTTCAGGTAGGCAGAACATAATCACAAGACTAGAATTAGCCCCCAGATCTGGAGTTACCCTCCCAGCTTAGACAGATATGATAGATTACTTATTGTATCTTACCTGAAATAGAGCTTTCCTAATAAATCAGTCACGGGGAGCCCGCAGCAGCTACCGCGATGTGCCAAGCCCCGGTGTGGTTTCGGCCGAGCGCCGATTCCGGCCTGACAACAGCCTGGTGTTTTCTTACCCAGCCAGACACATAGTGGAAGTGGATGGGAAAAAAGGCCTCTTCCGTGGTCTTACTCCTCGGCTCGTCTCAAGCACTTTATCCACCATCACCAGGGGGAGCGTGAAGAAGGTAAAGGTCGGCTTCTCTCTCCATAAATTAGCCTGCGGATTGGCCCGTGCTGCTGCAGCAGAGCTAGGGAGCCTGCACGTGCTCGCTCCCAGCCATGGCTGCAGGGGAGAGGGTACAGCACCACTTCTCTCCACCACTAACAGCTCGGAGTAGCTCCCCAGGACAGCAGAATGATGCCCATGTCCCCAAAACTTGCCTTTTATCCTTTGTAAGCAGTCTCAAGTCCCATCTCTTCCTCACCATTTCCTCCTGCCCTCAGATCCCAGGAGTTTGTGGTTCAGCACCTGTGTCAGTTTTGTCCATATGGTTCTTTCCCTGCTCAGGCCTTTCCGCTGGAGGACATGGAGCATGTTTCCAACAAGGATGATGTGAAGACTTCCCTTAGGAAAGTGGTGAAAGAGGTGAGAGGTGGCACACAGCTGGAAAACATCATTTGTTAATATTGCACATTAACAAGTGGTGGGGGGAGTTAATGCAGAGGGCCTAGAGATCAGGGGAAGATGAAAGAGCAAGTTGTGTGTGCGAAATTACTTGGAAAGAAACTCTGAGGGTTTCAGACCTGGCACTTAGTAGCCGCTTTGGGATCAGCTATAAAATATTTCATAGAAATAGCAGTGGGAGGTTTACCCCTAGCAGCAGATTTCAAAGGAGCTCTGGGACAGGTTTCCCTACATAAAGGGAATGGGATTGACCTATGCAGAGGGAGCAGTTTCTTACGCAGTGTGACTTTTTCCTCCCCTTCGCAGACCTCTCATGAGATGATGATGCAGTGCGCGTCCCGGGTCGTCTCGCATCCCCTGCACGGTGAGTCCTGCCCTGCTGCAGACCAAGGAGCCCTTGGCCAGGCAGCACACGCCCTCCAGACCCTCTTTACTTGATGCATTTTTCCCCTCTCTCTGGAAAATGGCTCCCTTTGAGTCTGCAGAATCCAGAGTGGTCACTTGGGAATCCTAATGGTCAGTGTGACTGTTGGGAATAACCCAAACGAGCATCGCAGCAATTTCTGAGAGCTCATCCTAGAGGTCCTGCTGGAGCTGGGGCCAGGAAAGCCTCCCTCCTCTTCCAGATCAGGGGAGAGAGGGACTCCTAACAAATTTTGGGATGCTTAGGAGGACTGAGAACAGTTGGAAGTGAGTTGAGGGAAGGGAGGACAGAAGGGTTAGCTTGGATTTTCCTTCATATCCAACAGACTAATGAAGTTTGGTCACTTTTTGGTTGTTAATGCTGTGTTTCTTTCTTCCTAGTAATCTCTATGCGCTGCATGGTCCAGTTCGTAGGTCAGGAAGTCAAATACAGGTGAATAGTGGCAGCTCGAGGGTTTTGGGTGCACAAACACTGGAATTGGGCAGGCTCCCAGGCAGTGGGGATACAGTGACCCAGGAAGTTTAGGAGACCAAAAAGCAGATCTGAGCTGTGGCTGGAGAGCGGATGATTGCAGAGTGTAGGAAGGTGGGAAGGTTGGAATCTGTGCCCTGACACGCCTGGTAATTCAGCCTACTTCCAGGGGGGTTTCTGATGGATGCACATTGCTCATTACACAGTGGATTTCCTGCCTTTTTGCATTAGATGTCAATAGAAAGCCAAGCAAGTGTTGCAGGGGCAACACCAGGCATTGCTGTGGCTGTGCAGACCCACAGGCTTTCTACACTCCTTCCTTTTCCAGTAGCACCTGAGCTCCCATGGTGACAATGCCCCTCTGCAGGGTGAAACTGCATGTGCAGCCACCTGCAAAGAGCCCAGCCCGGCAGAGTGAAGCCACAGCTCCCAGCACGAGCTCCCAAGGCAGGACAGGGCTCCTCTGCTGAGGATCAGCTGTGTCAGAGCAGGCTACGTGCCACGCTTGTGGCACATTCCTCTGCAGACTCTTCTACCCTCAGCTACTAAATGCAGCTTTAAGCTGAGCAAGAGCCCAGGTTTTGTTGCAGGTTGGCACAGTGACCATCCTTAGGGGGTTGAGGGTGGTGTTGCCCGCTGTTTTGGGGGCACAGCAGCAGGATGGGGGGGCTGTTGGGGCTGCTTGCTGCAGTGCTGTGTGTAGACAGGCCAAGCTGTAACCCCGCTTACAGCACTGCTGCTTTCTCGACAGCGGAGTGTTCAGCGCCATTGGCAGGATACTGAAGGAAGAGGGGATCCTGGGATTCTTTGTGTACGTGAGTTCTTGCTTAAATACTTGCTCCTGTGGTCAGAAGGTGCTGATGGCTCTCCCAGTTGGCCTGCAAACACAAAGAGGTTACATTTGGTTCCCTTTTATGTGCAGGCCTGTTCCTGGGACACTCACATCACTCTGATAAGCAGAGATTAAATCTGTGCCTTTGGGAGAGCTCCAGCTCTGCCAATAGGTTTGGCCCAAGGGAAGAACCAAATCATATCTTCAATAGAGCCCAGAGAAACCCCTTTATTTTTTCCTGCTTTTTTTTCCCCTCGATGCTTCTCCGTGTTTCAGTGTAGGGCATTTAAAGCACTTGCTTGTGCAGTGGGCACAAAAAGCAAGTGCAACAAGGCCCCTTGTTGAAATAAAAGCCACAGCCTGGATAGGAAACACATTCCTCTTTAGAGCACCTTGTAATTAGCAGGTGGTTCATGCTGGCAGCAGCTTTGTCCCTGTGTCAGAAACACCTAGTGTGTTGCTGCCTGAACCTGTGCAGAGCTCAGAGGGGCTTCTGCTCAGGTACAAAGCAAGGCAGATTGGTGGCATTGCTAAAGCTGGAGTCTAGCAGATACATTTTTACTTCAAGCCTTCATTAGCACTTCTTGCCTTTTTTTCATATTTTGTTAAAAAGTGGAGCCACCTGCTGCCCCTGCTCCCAGTGGGCAGGTAACTCATTTTATTGCACCAATAATACTAAAGCTAGATCCAGAGTTCCAGGAAGAACGTTTGGGCCAGATGCATTTTGCCCTGGAATCCAAAATGGGAAATTTGAGCCTTCACATGAAGCATGACTATGTTGGGAAGAGGAAAGCAATGGCAGGGGGCCTTGCACCCTCTCCTCTTTCTTTGGGGCTGAAGTCCAGAGGTCACAGAGACCTCACTGGCCAAGTGTCACCAGATCTTCCTTTTGCCAAGCTCTGGGCTCTGCAGCCCCAAATTCCCTCCATTAAACACAAATCTCTCCTCTCCTGTGTCCTGGGGTGGATGTCCCCCATGGCTGGGGCACAGCTGGAGCATGTTGCCCATCACACTCCCCTTTCCTCCATCTGGGCACCACACTAGGAAAACACATGTGAAAAGCCAGCTGTGTTCCCTTCCCCTACATAAAATAAACACCCTTGGTAGCCTAATTAAACTTAATAGTTCACAGGAAAAGCTTTAATACAACCCAAAGTGTCTCAGGAGGGCTCTGAAGTTATACACACTCTACAGCTCCGCTAGGAAATCCCATGGCCATGGAGAGACTGCGTCTGGAGGACCAAATTGCTCCCTTTCTGCTCTCAGCCCTTCCAGTGCAATCCAAACATATCCACTCCCTGAAAAATCACTGAGGTTCACTTATTTCTCCCATCCTTATAATCAATCCACAGCATTATCAGCAGCACGCACTCACTCTGGATGCACGCCTGGCTAGAGATAAATCCCTCCCCCGAAATGCTCTGGAGTTCTGTTCCCTGATCTCTTTATCTCACTTCCCCTCATATCTACAGCAGCCTCCTGGCTGCCAGCAGGAGAGAAAGGTGATTGCAGGGCTCAGACACTTCAGCTGTCACACACAGCTCAAAAAGAGCTTGTCCCAGTCCTCCAGCACTGGCATTTCTCTTGCTGGGTTGTAGAAGTAGTTGGGCTGGCTCACTGCATCCTGCAGTCTTCCTCATCTGCTGCTCTGGCTTTTGAGCTTTTAATGATTTATCATCTTTTAAAAATATATATATATTTTTCCTAGTCCACATCCCCCTTGACATCTCACCAGGGTTGAGAGCTGGAGCACAAGTGAACTTCACTCTCAGGCCCCTTTTGAGGCTCTCGTAGACAACTGATCTCCAGCCACCCCTTAACCACCGGCCAAACATCATTACTTGGATGACTAAGGATAGAGAAGGATGTGATCCTTATTGCAGATGGAAAAAATGATCCAGGTTTGTATCAGATGGGCAAAGTTTTACTTAAAAAGCTACCAGCACCCAGTCCTAGTCCAGCCCCCATTATGGAATTGCTCAAGCTCTTGTATTTTTAGCAGTTCCAAAACCTACTTCAAACTTTCCTTTTCAGTTAGAAAAAGGATTTTTCCCTCTCTACAGGACCAGAGCACCTCCATTTTCTTCTCCCACCTGTTGTTCTCTGCTATCATGTCTTCATTCAGCAGATCTCCTGTTGGATTCAGCAGATCTTCTGTTCTTAGCCCCAAAAATTCTTGCCTGGGTGTCCAAAGCTGCTCAGGCCTTGACAACAGGCAGTTTGGTTCCAAAAAAAACATGAATGGTAAAACAAGTGAAGCCATCAGGTTGGGTCAGAGCACGCAGCAAATGCAGTTTGGGAACAAACATCTTGGAGTTGCTTGCCGTCAGGGAAGCTCTTCCAGATTAAGGCCATTGGAAGCAGCAGTGCAGGGGAATGGTGCTGCCAGGAGCACTGACCCTCATCAGTGAGAGCTGAAAGCAGAGGCAGCAGGTTGGGACCTTTTGCACCTTATGTCTTTTTTTTTTTTTTTTAAATTCCTTCTCTTTTATCATTTTAGCGGCTTAGTCCCTCACATCCTGGGGGATGTCATCTTCCTGTGGTGCTGCAACCTCTTGGCTCACTTCATCAACACGTACGCGGTGGACGATAATGTGAGTTACTCCCTCGGGTAAGGCATTGATGGGAAGCAGGGGCTGGTCTCACACACAGACATGGGACTCTTCCCCTTGCTGCTCTGCCCCAAGCTGGTTCATCTCAGGCTCATGGGGGGATGTCGCACAGTGACTGTGGCACTCTGCTTGCAGCCAGTTCCTCCACAATCCCTTTGGTTTCTGTCTTCCAGTTCAGCCAGGCATCGGTGATCCGGAGCTACACAAAGTTTGTGATGGGGGTACGTAGGCAACGTCATTTCCACCTCTTCCTGCCCATCTGCAGTAAGGGAGTCTGGGGAAGAGGCTGTAGCATTTGAAGCCTGAGCTTTTTATCCAAAGCTCAGGATAACTTTGCTAACATGCAAAAGCTAGAGCAGCAACTAGCACTTTTGGCATGATGACACCGGAGAGATGCTACCAAGTTTCTTTGCCTGCAGATCGCTGTGAGCATGCTGACCTACCCCTTCCTTCTCGTGGGAGATCTCATGGCAGTGAACAACTGTGGGTATGTCAGTCACGCAGAGACCTAACATTTTTGTGCCTCTCCCACCCTCTTGTTGTCCAAATCCTTTGCTAACAATCATAAAGCTTTCACACAAACCCTAAACTATATGGCACCTTGCAGAGCCAGCTTGTTTCCTGTCCCAGTTTGCTTATAATTTTAGATCAGAGGGTGCAGGCAAGGGCAGGATAAAGGCCAAAGTGAAGAGGAATAGGTAGAGTTGTGGTAGCACTGTCTGGGCTCAGCTAGGCCAGAGGCAGAAGGGATCAAAAGGACTTTAGTGACTTGGGAGCAGCACAAGGGAAAGCAGAGCTCTTAATGCAGCTGCAAGAGCAAGGGGAGACCTGAGAGGGAGCTGAGCAAGGCAGGCATGCCTGCTTTGGCCCAGCTTGTTTTCCTAATCCCACTCCTGCCTGTTGCCCTTCTTGTGTCTGTGTTTATGGGCAGCCCCTCAGTGCTGTATTGCCATGATACTCATCCTCAAAGGTGCAGATCCAGCATTTAGCGCTGGACTCTTAACGTATCCAGGTAGCAGTACTTGTTTGTACGCTCAGGGGTAATTCAATTACATGATCTGTTGCAGTTTAAATAACAAAGCAGTCGTTTGGCCTCCAGCCCAGACACTGTTTGTGTGTCCCCACTTACACTTATCATTGCTCTTGTGTTACCTCTTGGCCTGGATAACGCACAGACACCGTCTCAGCTTTGTCTCGTTGCCGTGCAGGTTGCGTGCTGGCCTCCCTCCCTACGCTCCTGCCTTCACATCCTGGATCCACTGCTGGAGGTATCTCAGGGATCAGGTGAGGGAGCGCAGTGCTGCTCACGGGGCTTCCTCCGTCAGCGCTGCCCTCGGTGGCCCTGGTGCAGGGGACGGGTGACACTTTGGCTGCCTTAAATAACCTGCCTGGTCCTCTTCCTCAGGGCCAGCTGTTCCGTGGCTCCAGCCTCCTCTTCCGCAGAGCACCCGCATCCTGCTTCCCCATGGATTAACTCCCCTGGCTCGCAGAAGGAGTGATGAACTTGGACTCCTCAAGAAACTCCAAGCTTGTTTTGATATATACATATTGTTCCTTTCCAGTCCCAAGTCCACAGTGCCAGGACAAGTGATCTCCTCTCCAGCGAGGCCAGTGACAAACCGGCCTGGAGCAAGCTGGTTTCAGACTCCAGCGGGGCCAAAATCCCTTCTTTGCAGCCAACTTGACTGTGATGTGTAGCAGAGAAAGCAGAAGGTAGTTGGCCCTTTGGTTCAGGCTGCTGGAGATACTGGAGCAGCCTGGTTTTAAAGTGGAAAATGCCCAGGTACTAAACAAATCATCCCCAAAGGATTTGCTGAGACCAGTGCAGGGACAAAAGCCTGCTTTGTTCTGCCCACGCTGAGAAGAGGCAAAAGATGCAATGTTGCTTTGCTGGGAAAGCCATGCTAATACATCTCCCATCACATCCCTCCTGGGCACACATTTTTGTGACTGGGAGCTCATTCTGGGTGAGAGCAACCCTGGGATCCATATCTAAGGGTTTTGTGAGTACCTGAGGACTAGGAACACACCACCTCCTCAGAGCATGAAAGGAAAATGATAACAGAACAGATAACAGAAACAGCATCCTAAAGAGGCAGATAAATTTGTCTCCAGAACAGTGTTGGGACTTGGAAAGTGAAGGCAGCACTCGGAGGGATGTGCATTGCACGCTGGCTGCTCCAGGACAGCCTTTGGCAGTAGTCTGGATCAGCTGTATCGAACATTATAACCAAGAGTGCTCAGTCCTGCTAGGTACAACCCTGGCGAGCAGGGCGTGCGCATCCTAGGGGGTGAGGCAGGTCTGAGCATCACCCCATGGACAAGGAGCTGTGCAATATTGTGCAGGGTCCCTCCCTGCTCAGCACTAGGAAGCAAGAGGACTCACCTTGCAATACAGACACTAGCTCTGTTATTGTCTGGAATGAAGGAATAAACCTGTAGCTGGCCAAAGACTTGAGAGGCATCAGGATTAGGGGCTCTTCACACATGCAAGGACTTGAAGATGCTCAGACATGGTTGGGCCTTTGCATAGCAGAGCCCACCCGCAGCAGGGCAGGATTTGTCCTCAGCTCCTCAGACAATGTTTTTTGCACCAGCCTGTGCTGTTACTGCAGCCAGGCAGACACCCCCATTCCAGTTCCCCTCTTGCTCTACAAAGCAGTCTTTTGCATCCAGTTCTGCACGTGCTGCACTTCGGTCACAGGACTCAGGAGGATCTTTTGGGGACTGAGTTCCCATGTGCTGCTAACACACTGATGTCCTGCCCTGTAGGCCCAGGGTGTTTCCCAGGTCCCTCTTGCTCCCTGGGTGGCTTCTTGATACCTGGAGGGATTTGAGAGGTAGCTGGGGTCACACCTCATGTTCCTCGGGGACCCAGCCTGCTATTGCACAGGGGCTTTCCTCCAACACATGGGCTCGATCTGCATCTCCAGGCCAAGGTCTGGGGGACACTGACAGGTTTGTGCGTGCTGGGACCAGCAGTCCCAAGCCCAGCTCCCCTTAGTGTCATGCAGTCAGTCCTCTCCTTCCTTCCCCCTCAGCCTTCCCCTAATAGAGCTTATGTTACAGTCCCATAAGTAAAATAATGCATGGTCCTATTCTGTAACACAAGAGATAATTTCAAAGAGGATTTAACTGTGCTCTGAAATACAGCTATAAAACCTTCTCTTGCACGTTTCCCTTTTATAGATGTTTACTTGTACTGGATAACAGTTTTCCTCGCTCAGGGAGGATTTTGAATTAAACAGGCATCCCATTTCTTCCCCAAAGGGCAGGGGCTAAAACGGTGTTGCAAACCAAGATGCCTTCAGCTCCTCCCCTGCAGCCCTGCCTGGGATTTGCAGCACGGATTTTGGCTGAGCAAGTTGCATTGGGTGCCCCTGGGCCCAGTGGGGAGGTGGCTGCTTGAAACTCCACTAACACACCAATTTCACCTTTAAAGGCAGGGAAAAAACAGTCCAGATCAAGCTGGACAAAAAATACAGAGATATTTTATATGTTTGTGAAAACAGCACCCAACAGAGCTGTCCTGGGGGAGCCATCTGGAAAAGGGGTCAGACGTGGTGGTGGAAGGGGGAATCAAGCTCCCAGGCACAGGCCCTGTCCTCAGCTTCCAAGATCCTAGTGCAACACGGGGCTCTTCCTTTTCCATGCCGTGAGCTGCTTTGTTGCCTCTCAGTAGCCAACACTATCACAGCACCTGCTCCTGGAGAATCGTACTTAGCTCCTCAAAACCATGACCACCTTCTGCTGCTCACAAACCTGAGGGCCTCCTCATGTGGCCTGGCTGCAGCCACTGCACTGAAGGACAGCATTGCTTTTTCTTTAACCATTTCACCTAAATTTGCCCCAAAAGTAACTTTTGGTCAATTTAAACATAAGTAAACTGGGTTTCAAACAGAGATAAAAAGCACAGGGTGATGCACAACCTCAGCCCAAATCAGGTTGCTGTCAGTGGGACAGTGAAACTTTCTTACCTTCTCTTGCTTTGTAGCCTGGGCTCTTCTTGTTCCTTACATCAAGGAGGACCTGCCCTGGGGACCCCATCCACACCTGGAGCCACCCAAACTCTGCCTGGGCTTCTACCTGCTCTTAAATTGCTGCCAGCGGGTGCTGGGGGCCTCGTCAGCTCGTTAGCGGGTGCCCTGCCCATGCTCACAGCTGGTGGCGACGGGGCTCCCGTGCCCACAACAGGGGCATCCAGGCTGGAATTGGGGTTGGTTTAGAGGGGAGAGCGGTGTGGGATGGAGCTGGGCGGCTCCGGCCCCCGTCCAGGGCTCTGTCTCTTTGCTATCTGGCAAGGAAACAAACCCGTGTTTAAATATTGACTGTGTGAAAACCCGGCTGGAGGTCGCCGCCTTTCCCTGCGTGCGGAGCTTATGGGCCCCGCAC
>VZSV01000183.1:370083-382731 GCA_013398735.1 Nothocercus julius | reverse complement strand
CAGGCGCGCGCGGCCGCGCAGGCCGCGGGGGCTCCCGCGCTCTCCTGCTCCCTTTGGCTTTCCCCCCGTCTCGGTTAAACCAAAAATGTGGGGTTCTTTTCTCGTTTTGCTTTTTTGGCATCTCCCCAGCGGTGTCGCCGTCACCCACCCCCTTCCCTTCCCCAATCCGCCGCTACTCCCCTTTTTAACCATCCGCACGACCTGGCTCCTCGAGGCCGGGGAAAAAGGCCGGAAAAATCTCCGCGCGCACCCAGACGACCCCCAGCGCCACCCCCCGCACCGACCTCCCCGCGCGGCCCTTCCTCTCCGTGGCTCCTGGGTTTACATACACCCATTTTTCGTCCTTTATTATTTTCCCCTCTCCCAGGCTCGCCGTGGCGCTGGGTGTGCGCGGCCCTGTTCCCGGAGCCGCCGCCTCCCGTCGTGCTCCGGGCGGGAAGGAGGCAGCCCGGGGCTGCGTTTCGCGCGCGCGGCGGGCGAGGGCGCCGGCACCGACGGCGCCGGGAGGGAGCCGGGCTGGGGGGCAGGCGGGAACAGCAGCGTGAGGGAAAAATAACCCAAACCCTCGGCCTTTTGCTTAACCCACGCTGATGAAGAGGAAGGTTTTGGCTTGTAGATCTTCTAGGCTTTTATTTTTTCTCCTTTTTCTTTCCGGCGGGTCGCCAGGCGTACGGCAGAGCGGCCGTTGCGTATTTTTGTCTCGGGGTTTTTTGGGGTTTTTTTTTTTTGTTGGCGTTTTTTGTTTCGGAGCCGCGCGGGGCCCGAGGCCGGCGGGCGCCGCGGGCGGCGCCGGAGTCGCTGCCAAGCTGCCCTTTGTGCCAGCCTCCGCGCCGGCCTCGGTGGCTCGTTCGGATGGAGCCTGGCATCCAGGCACCGCCCATTCCTTGGCGCCGAGCGGAGAAGGAAAAGGGGAGAGCGCGAGCGAGCGAGAGAAGGGGGGAGAGGGGGGAAAAAAAAAAAAAAGCTGTCTCACTCAAACTGGCCTTTCTCGGGAAAAGGATCCGTCCCCGGTGATTGTCCGGATAAGCGGAGCTAAATCCAGCAACCACTCAACAACAAAACCACTCTCTTCCACGGTGCGTCTCTCTTGCTGTCTTGGTACGGAATCAAACCTCACTCTTAATTTTGGGGGTTTATTTACTTAATTTTTCCGTTTGTTCGGTTGCTTTTTTTGCCTTTGAATATGAAATCCCGTTTCCCTGCTCAGCTGCTCAGGCGCTTTGTCGCGGCTCTGACCTTCCTTCTCCCCGAACCCCTTTTCCCTTTGAGCCCTCCAGCCCTCGGTGCCAAAACGGCTGAGCCTGAATCCCGCCCCGCTCCGGCGAGGGATGCGGAGCCGCCGGCCCGGTCCCTGCGTGCCGCCTTTGGAGCAGGAATCGAGGGCGATTCCTCTCCCTGCCCTCCTTGCCCCGAGAGCCGCTGGCACCCGCCGCCGCCTTCTTTCCGCACTGGGCACTGCCGAAGGGTGGGAAAAACAACAAAAATATGTCGAATCATGTCGGATTTGCAATTCAACATGGCAGCCGCAGCTAACGTGGTCGGGGCTCGTCGTGCCGAGCCGCCCCGCGCCCTCCTTTCCGGCCGTGCCGGGGCAGGGCGGGCACCCGGGAAAGATGGAAAGGGATGGATGAGCGGGACGGTGCCCAGCGTGGCTCACGGGAGGAGGATAATTTTCCTGTTTTTTTTCTCTCGTGGCGGGGTGAGTTTCGACCGGGAGCAATCCGGGAAGCAGGGAGCTCCCGCGGGCCGGCTGTGCGCGGCGTTAACCGTTCGGAAGCCGGCTCGTGGCGCGGGCACGACGGGCACGGAGCGCTTCCCGGCAAGGAGACGGCAGGACGTTCCCCGTGCGCCATCCTTAACCTTGGCAGACGAGCTTATCCGGGGTGCTCCCGCTCGGAAGCGCCTGGGAGGACGAGCACGGACGCGCGGCGCCGTCCCACACCTCCCGCCTCGTGGCCGGGAGCTCCTGGCCCGCGGGGCGAGATTCGGCACCGAGGCTGCCCAGCTCCTCCTGCGGCCCCGGCGCGCGCGAGTCTGTCCTCCTTCTGTCAAACCTCATTTAGGCCCCTTTGGGGCCGCGACAAAAGCCGCTTGTTCGCAGGGCGCCCGGGCGCTTCCCGCCGCCGCGCGCTTCGCCAGCGCTCGGCAGCCACGCGAGCCGCCCCTCCTCCCCCACCAAATTTTTCCTCCTCCTTCCTCCTCACCGGCTTCCTCCTCCTCCTCCGAAAAAAAAAAAAAAAGGAAAAAAAAAAGAAAAACCCTCTTTCAGGGAGTGACACACGGCCGTACAGTGAAGCCTTTGAAACCGGCCGCAAAACGCCCAGGCCTGAATTCGCCGGTCGCGTTTTGCCTCCGCATCCCGCCGGCTCCGGAGCTGCTTTGCCGGCTTCTCGGCCCTCACGCGCAGGGCAGGGCCGCCAGGCCCGGCTCTCAGCGTCCTCCCCGCGCGCGTGTTCGCCAGGGCCCTGCTGTAGGTAGGTGCCGTGCGGCTGTGAAGGCAAAAACACCGTCGCAACGGGCCGGATCAGGGACGCTGAATGGGGCAGCGAAGGCAGCCGGGTACCAAACTCCTTGTGGGCCGAGTTTGTGCCCGTGCAATATTGTTTTTTATACATCCTTAAGGGCGCCCGGCATGTTTTGCACTCACCTGCGAGGCCAGGGAAGTTGCAGTTCCCGCACAACTCTGGGATCTGGCCCTTGGCTTTCGCAGGGCACCTTTGCCAGGTTTGGAAATTGAAATTCCCGTGTCGCCTTTAGCAGGAGCTCTGGCAATCTCGGGATCGGGTCCCAGGGATGTGTTGCGGTGCCAGAGCTGATTTGCACGCCAGGTTACAGCCGGATGCTCAATGCCTACGAGGAGGGAGCGCTAATTTTTTTTTGCTAGTCAGTGGAGCTGTCTTCTTACAGATTAACCACATAAACAGTCTGGGGTGGAACATACATTTCCCACTTTGCCCCAAAACTATATTCCTTCCCTGGAAAAAGCCGTGGAGGTGGAGGAGTGATACAAAACCCCTCTGACCCCATCGCGTGACTCCTGCGGCCTCCGGATTGGGCCGCTCCTGAGAGGAGAAACAGCCCAAACTCGAGCAAGACACTTCTGACGTGTCCTAAGCAAAACATCTGGCACCCCTGGAAGAGCCCATGCAGCCAAGGGCCGCAGCTGTTTTATTCCGCACAGCTCGCAGCAAAATAGGGCTCACGCTCCCAGAACATGGCTCAGCAAAAAGGATAAATTCTTGAAACTGGGAGTTGGATCCTTTGGCCATTTACCGCCCCTGAACGTGGAGTTTGCTCTCAGGCTGCTCTGGTGCGAGCTCTGCTCCACCTTACGATGGAAAAGCCTGAGTTTTTCTGCAAGGCTTGAGCTTTGCTTGGCCATTATAAACCCCTCCAGCAGTGAGAGAAGCCACTCTGTGTTTACAGTGACATTCCCGAGAGCAGGATCAGGCTCCTGGTTTGTCTGGGGTGGCTCTGGGAAATTTCCTTTCCTTAAAAGGGCCAGGTTTGGCCAAAGCAGAGTTTGGATTGTGTTTTCCTCCCCCTCCCCCTGGCCCTTTTTTTTCCTTCTTTAACCCAGAGCAAAACTCAGCCTCATGAAAATTACCTGATTTACAGTTGCAGAGAGCGCCGTGCTCCCTTCCTCCAGGACCATCCATGCAGGCAGCTCTGCCCCTGCAGTGGCCGCTTGTGGTGGGGAAGGAGAAGGCGAGAGGGAGCCGAGACTGAATTCAGCCTCTGTGGGTCAGTCCTTAGCCTTTCTACCGATCACCAGCTCATTCCAGCGGCTTTTGGCACACATGGTTAGCGGGATCCACGTAGAAACGCATCCCAGGGAGAGCTGATGCTAACGGCTTCAGGCATCAAGGGGAACACAGAGTATTCAGATGCACCCAGGTCTGAATTATCCCCCATGCCACCCAAGAGCTGCTCCTTAGAAGAACTGATATTTATTTCACTTGCTACAGTTTTCTCAGCCTCACGCACTTCATTCCCAGATTTCCCTCCGCTTCTTCCGTAGTCCGGCTTTGCTGTTGCGGAGCTGCTCGTGGCTCCTGTTTATCTTTGCTGTTACTTGGCCGCTGCGAAAGGTGAGGAGCGAGAGGACAGCGCGAGGCAGCGCGTTCGTGGGCGCGGGGTTGCTCACGGGCACCGAGCCGTGCCGTCCGGGCTCACCGCTGGGAAGCCTGCGGGATACGCAGGGCTTGGCACGCGAAGGTCACTCGCCAGTTAGTCCCAGCCGCAGAAAAATGTAAGAGGAGAAGCAGCACAACCAGTGTGTGGGGCAAGGAGCTCAGAGGAGGCTCCGAGGTAGGTATTGTATTACTGCGATGAGCAGAAGTCACCCTCTGTGTACAAAGCACGGTGTTTTGGAGGGGGGTCCATGCTTTGCAAGCAGCTCTCAGGGTTATTTGTACCAGCACCGCTCTCTCCTGCGATCGCTGCAGGCACAGGGCTGACGGAGCCAGCCCAGGAGGGACATCTGTACTCAGCAGGGCAGCCCCGGCCCGTGGGGGCTGAGGAGGGAACCCCTCCTCACCTGCAAGACTGTGCCAAGAGTCACCTGCTTCCTCAGGCCTCCTCCTCCCCAGGCACAGGGACATCACATGGCTTCAGCTAGACTAGGAGATTCTGGGAATACCACCAAAAACCCAGGGAGTGGTTTTCCTCTCCTTTGGTCTTAGCTTGTTCTCCTTCCCCCGGCCTGGTACTGTGCATTGGGTCTGCCAAGGGGAAGGGCAGTTTTAGGGGCAGCACATGGCAGCCCAGAGCTGCCTGGGCATTTGGAGCCAGGGATGGCTTAAGAAGAGACAGTGGCATAAGAGCAGGCTAATTTTCTTGCACTGATTTTGGCTGTAGCTGCCTGAGACCAAGAGAAAGAGGCATCCCAGACATACAAGGAAAAAGGGTCCCAAGAGAGCCCTGCTTAGAGCAGTGGGCTGGGGTTACTGAAGCTTTCAAACAGGTTGCACTTCTCATAGAAACTCTATCAAAAGTGAGGGCTGGTGCTGGTAACAACATGATGAACAGGTTTAATTTCTACAGATTCACTCCCAGAGTTCCCATCCAGGGGAGGAGAACTGATGTAGGACCCTGGGAACTGAGCAGGCCCTTGGTGAGGACAGCTGGGGTAGCCATCCAGCCACGGGGCCTCGGGAAAGCATCACGGTGGCTGAGCAGAGATAGGATGGACGCAGAGAGACACAGATGCGAAGGTCTGGGAGGGCTTTCTCCTTTCACCAACACCACAGCCCGCTCCAGTGTGATGAGCCACGATACAGCTCACTGGGGGATTCCCTCTGATGATTTAAATCTGCAAAAGCTTCTTCGCTTCCCGGCCAGGACAGCCGTGTGCTGTTCAACAGGCACCGCACTTCCCCCCAGACTGGCTGTACCTCTCAGTGGAGGAGGCAGAGACCCCCTTCACACAATATGTTGATCCCTAACCCAGTCTTTGCAGCAGGGCTTGCACTTGTTAGTCCTGAACACTTCCCAACCAGTCAGAGGGGCAGTGGCAAAGGAGTCCCCTAGTGAGCTCCCAAAATAGGGAAACCTGGGCCACTGGAACCTGGCTGACCTGGAGCTGACATCAAGATAAGCCCCGACCACCTGTTGGACCTAGTCCTGCTTGAGCACTGTGGGAATTCCCATCTGGATCTCAGTTTTGCAATCTGGGACCTCCCCTCCTCAGGGGATTAGGCAAGATGCAGTTCCCAAGACAGTGGAAGGGGCTAATGAATGGAGACAGGATAACAAAGCAGGTAAAGGCTTCCTGCCCTCTAGGGCTCAGGAGGAAATCCTGCAGCTGGTGACTGTGGAGGTGATTAGCATCCATTTCTCCCTGTGTAATCAACCCATCTGTTCATCCTCGCACACCAACAGCGCACACCCAGCACAGGCGGATGCCTCCCGGGCTCTGTTCCGATCTGCATCTGCAAAGGCCACTCTAAGCAGCCGGCAAACAAGGCTCACTATGAGCCATGGGTGCCGTGACTGTATCTTTGTAACATGCTCATAAGCTCAACTTCCCAGACATCAGCTGCTCAGCCGAGCTCAGCCTACCTTGAGCAAGTAAAGGTGGATTATGTTCAACTATCACCCCAGGCTTGCAGAGTCTTGCTGATCACATGGGATCCTGAGTACAGGCTACACAGCACAGTCCTCATGCGGCTGCAAAAGGGACCTGACTTTCAGCCCTGCTGCATAGGAGCCCTCGTTAAAATTGATAGGTGTCCATGCAGAATCTTGAGGATTTGTTCCACCCTTTTTCCTTGGCAGTCTTGCCCAGCTATGCAAAATGCACCTGATGGTCTTGCGTTGGCTTGCAAACAGCAGGCAGCTTGTTGGCTTGAACAGAAGGCAAAGGAGGAACTGGCCTGCAGAAGAATCTTTCTTCATAAAGAGTGGTTCAAGATTGTGTGGTCCTTAAGGGTCTTCTAAAAGGTCAAGCTTGGTGACAGAATAAGGACAAAAACCTAAGGGTTACAATCCCCAATCCTGGTGTTCAGCACACTCAAATGGTGTAAACTTGAAGTTATATTAACACTTGCTTGTGTTGCATTTGGACATTGGATCTTCCTGAGCACAGAGAGCATCACTACTATGCACAGAGTGCCAAAACATCACAACTGATCAGAAATAGCTTGAGCTAGGCATCACAAATTAAGCATTTCATTTGCTTTTAAGGGGCACTTGTTGCTTAACTTCTGTGTGCAGCCTGCCTTCAGCCCCTATTATGTTACTCTGGACTGCTCTCTGGGTCTTAAATCTGGTCATTTTTGTTTGGTTTGGAACATACTGACATACCACCAAAGAATAAATGAAAAGCAAAAGAAAGTAGCAATACTTGTTTGCATAGACCCTACATTGTTCTGTGTTCTGCTGCTACTGAAACAGGAGCGATAAATCCTACTTGCCGGACAGAGAAGGGTTTTGGGTGCTGGCTATGTGCAAACAAGGCCAGGGAAGATAAACCAGAAAAATACTGTTTTTAGGAAAAACAGTTGACGATGGCCAATCAAGTGATGGGTCAAAGCCAACATGACACCATCAAGTAGCAAAGTCATACTGATATCATTTCTCCAAGTCAGTTTTGCATCAACAAAGAGAAAAGATGGATGAACCTGTGTTATAGTCTCTGTGGCCAAACTTGGCTGCACCTAGGAATCCATATACTTTGCATGTTCGAAGAAGCATTTTGTAAATGACTCTGACTGTAGAAAATAGATCCACAATTTCAGAAGGGCTCAGCCAACTGAGTGATGAGAATCAGCATCAGTCTGTCGGTGCCATAGTGGGAACTGCTGGAGGTGGAAGCATTTGCAAGTCTTGCTTAATGGAGGGGTCCTGCTTTTGGTACAGTTCATTGCTGAAAATGAATTGATGAAAACTCAGCCTGCAAAAGTCTAATCCAATACACACAGACTCCCAATGTCTATAAAAGAGATACACCTTTCAGACTAAGTCCTTGTCTGCCTAATTATAAGTTTTCAGCTTCTTAGGATCAGGCCTTGGCATTGTAGAAGTGTGATAAACATTGCATCTTCTAACAGCTAAATCTGCACAGTTTCAGAGCTTTTAAGACTGATATGGAGCGAGAATTGGTCTCACCTTAAAAGAGAAAAATCACAAACCCAAACTTGGTTCTCTGAGCAGGCAGGGAACCTCTTCCCTCACATAACTTCTTCTCCACCCAGCTGACACTGGATGGTCTGGGGAGAGATTTGCTCTTAAGGGGCAACTTTCGGCACCTTGAAGTGCAGGATCAAGACATTTGCTGTAGCCTCACCTGAGGAAGACAAACAACCTCAATCAGCTCCAACAGTTTCATCTCTGTTAGGACCTTTCAGAACTAGGTAACAGTCCCTGCTGGCAGGTTTGACTTCACTGATAAGTTGCCTCTACAGGCAGAAACAGAAGGTGCTTGAAGCTGCATAAAGTGGCCTGTGGATGAGTTCAGGACTGACTTTCTGCTTCCTTGGCCTGGAGTCCCCAGACCATACTGTCAAACAGAAAGTCAACATCTTCAGCCTTGCTGAGAGAGCCTGGCAGCAAAGAGTTAGAACAGACTCTGCCCTTTTTATTTTCATTCAAACATGCTGTGGAAATAGTGCAAATAACACAGATAAGTTGAATTCTTCTCTCCTGCTGATGGCAGGGTGTCCTGGTTGATAAAAATGGAGAGCCCATCCTTGTTAGAGCCAGTATTAGACTGCAGCCTTTGAGATCTACTGCCTCAAGCAATTCCATTGTTCAAAGCACATGCAGCTAATTAGTATATTAAATAATTAACCTTGTCAGCATTGCAGGTAGGGAGCATCTCCCAAAGGAGGAAACAAAGGCAAAGTGACTTGCTAAGACCAGATGCTTAGCACTGCCAAATGACTTTTTTCCCCCCCAGACGATTTTGTTCTTGCTGTGGTGACCTTATGTACATGGTCCCCCTGCAGTCGGAATGAAGGAGTTCTAAGGTCTCCTGAGAGAGTGCCTAAGCCCACTGGGCAAACATGGAGAAGAAAATCCATCCAGATATACTCAGAGAAGGCAGCTGGGTTTGTACAGACACTTGTTTCAACTAAGGTGGAAAGCTGATGTCTTTTCTCCCCAGTCTTGAGACAAGTTTTCCCCATCAGTCAATGAATCCATTCCTTTTGCTTCTTACTCACATTTTCAACCACTCCACGCTTCACAAACCTGAAGCAAAATAGCCAGCATGGGGAGGAGAGAACATGTGGGAGATGCCAGTGGGACTCTGTACAGGCTCACTGGGACATGAATAACCAGAAGGATAAGTCCTAAGACATCCTAGCAAACTGCCAGAGGCAAAGCTTTGATGCCAGGGAAATCCAGACACTCAAACACATGACAATGAACAGCTGATTTCCTCAGCTTTCCAATGTGGTTGGAAAAGAGAGCTGAAACACAAGGATATAGTTCTTTGCAAGACTCAAGACAGTATCGCAGACCCTGTCTCAGGACTCTGATCACAAACAAAAATGGGCAGTCTCACTCTCCCCATCCAGCTCTGATCCAGACAACACTGTTTGCTCTGCCTAACCTGAGCCATCAACAGACAAACCTTCAAATGCCTTAGCAGCAAGTAGGAGTGTGTGGAAGCATGAGCACTGACCCTTGCACTGAATGGTTCTTTTCCTGAGGAAGAGAATCTCCTGGGGATTGAGCAAGTCAAAGATGTGCTTGACCAAGAGCTCTGGCAAGGTCAGAGCAGCAGCACCTCAACTGGCCTGGCCTGCAGACCTTTCATGACCACATCTCAATCTACTACTAGCAAAACCCACTGCAACCCAGGGACAGGAGATCTGCATATGAGAGGCCCACACACCAACTCTCCCTCATTCTTTGTCACACTCCAGCATTTCAATGGCATTCACACTGTCCTCAATATAAACCAACATCACAACTTGTATCCTCAAAACCTGTGTATTCATGATACCTTTCCCTTGTCTATGCAATCAGATACCTTCCCCTCCATGCTAAAGAGGCCTCTAAAGTCCAGGTATACACATCCCCTCACTTACTCTTAGATTCCCATTCCCATCTTTCACCCCTCAAACACACACACTGCCACTACAACCAAGGTCTATTGAATAAGCAAATGGTATTGAGGGGTTATGTGCAGTTTTAGCTGGGTTACAAATGTCCTCAGTGACCCCAGCCCCATGGTGTGCTTGTCTATAATCCACTATCTCTCCAGCTCAGGACTCACAAGGAAGATGCTGCCTAGTTGATCTAGAAGCTGTATTACTGGGAAAGGTAAAACACTTTGTCCTGTAAACATATAATAGCCTATCTTTATTACCAAGAAGCTTCGCTTAGATTAAGGGATAAAAATAAAGGTTTTCAGTCTGTCAGAGTGCCCATGGGTTTTGCTTGTCTAGAAAGGCATCTGTGCCTGAGCAATTCAAATTGTTTCTCTTTCCTAACATCATATTGACATGATGCACATGGCCGTTACCCAGCCGCTCTTGGTATAAGTCTTCATCCTTATGCTGCAGGCAGCTTTAATGTTGCCCCTGAAAGATTTTTGCCCAATAAATGCAATATTCTTTCAGTGCAAAAGCTAAGATTTTCAAGCAAAGCTCAGCTTGCCAAATACTATTGAACTAACCGGGAATTGGTCCTTCAAATACTTCCAGAATTTCTAGAGTACTCAGCTGATAATGAGGAACACAAATCTGCCTTTGAAATAGGTGCTGCAGCTGCCCAGCACTTCTCTGAATGAGAAGTTAGGACAGACAGGCATTGATAGAACTTGTTACAGGTGATGCTTATTTTCAAGGACATTTTAATAATCTGCAATAAGCCACATCTAGAGATTTTAGCTTACCAGCTTTCTTCAGATTAAGGCTCTTCATTCCATTAGATTGTGAGTTCCTCCTCTGAATTGCTCTTCAGAGAAAATTGCCCTTTCCAGTGACTGGATAAAGCTTATCACATTTGCATGGGATAAATTTTGGAGGTTAGAACGGATATTAAATAACTTGGACAACACTCTTCCTTACAGATTCCACTCCACCCCCCCACAACGCACACAAGATCTTTAATCACTTGAAAACTGTGCTAAGTTTTGGCACATGCATTTCCCTTCATCTTAGGCTTGTAACAGAGAACATTGATGCATCCTAAATCCTGGAAACAGTTCTGATTCTTCCTAATCTATCTTGCCTACTGCAAAGCAGAACAGCCAGAGAGCATTTTCTCCATGTGCTGTTGAGGGTCATCCCACATCAGACAGTCTGATGCAACACTGTTAGGTGGCTGTCCCACTCTAAGACCTGTTCTCCTCTGGTTTTAGTCAAGACTTGAGGTAACTTACCTCTAAGGTGGAGGAAGAGTTTCAGTTCTGTAACTTGTTGGCTTTTTTACCAACAGCACTGTGATTTAAAGAGAACAAGGTCACACACTGAGCTGGTTTCAGTCCACACCTCTCCTGTTCCTCAAGCCATAGAGGAGTTGCCTAGACTGGAGGGTACAATGTCCTGCTGTAACAGCAGGAAGGCCAGTAAAACCACAGGAGCCTAAGTGCTTTGCAGACAGGAGGCAGTTTGGCAGCCACAGAGCCAGCAAGAAGCAGCCCTGCCACACCACCCCCTCCAGAGTGCCCCAGGGCAGCCCCTCCAGCCGCTTCCAGCCTTTTGTTCCTCCCGGCAGGCTCAGAAGGACGGGAGACACCTGCGCGCTGGGATGCGTGGTAATACACAGCAGCTACTTGCACGTCCCTGCTGTGCCTCACCAGCCCTCCACTGTCGGGAGCTCCAGGCCTATTGGCTATTGAGCAGTTGGACCATGCATGGCTCTCAGCCATGCAGTTCTGTTTTTTTATGTCGACTTGCTCCTCGTTACCTTTCTCATCTGTGAATTTAACTTATGGGGACAGGAGGACGGGGTTGACGCTGCTGCCTTCTTGGCAGACAAGTGGTTCCAGCCCCCATCTGGAGCGGATGCTTCGTCCTTCATCACCACCCCTTCCTCTGTCAGTCCGGGCTTCTTCCAGAGTCCGCAGCAGCCACAGAAAGCCTAAGGGAAGGGCTCTCGCTCAGCCTCAAGGGCTCTCTGAAGAGCTGTGAGGAGCCTTGCTAGGCAGACATGGCAGATGAGCGTCGGCCCCTTCGGTGCGGAACCTCGGGGTTCTCACGTCCCAGGGCCTCCCAGAGGCTTTGGGCTGACGATGCTTCCAGCAGCCGCGCGGCAGCGAACGCGGGGCCTGCGCGTACCGGCCACGCAGGACCACGGCATTTTTCAGCGGGTTGCGTGGGCTGCCGGATGAGCATTGAGGGCACTTGGATGGAAGGGGAGGAGGAGATTTGCGCCTAGTGAAGAAACCTTACTAAAATCATTCCTCCCTGAGCTGCCTCGCTGCAGGTGCCGTTTCGGGTCTGGTTTCCAGAGTCTACGCTGTCCCTTCTGCCTACGAACGTCTATCCCGACGGCCTCGTAGCCGGGTTCCTCTCCCCCCTCCCCACACCCTCCCGTGGGTGTTATTTACACAGTTTCCTGTCCAGGGAAGTTCAGGAGTTTGACGTTCCCGGGCTGGTTTCCGTTCTCCTGCCCTGTTCCCGTCGGGAGCCTTCACGCAGACGGAGCCGCGCTCCTCCTCGGGGCTGCCGATGGCCGGGGCTGCTGCCTGCCTTGTGCCAGTAGGCAGGATGGAGGCGCCTGGCCAAGCCCCGGGGCGGAAACGTAACCCCTTTCAGGCCCGGGAACTCAAGCTCCACCAGCTCCAGCAAGGTGGAAAACTCAACCTCGCATCAGTCCCTCTGCGTCCATCAGTCTCTCTGGGTCCCGCTGTGGGGCCAGACGGGCCATTCAGCCCCCAGCGCCAGGAAGACGCGGACGGGGATCTCTGCAAAGCTTTTTGGTTCCTGTCGAATTTACACCCTCCCCTTTCCCTCCCTCTTCCCCCCCTCCATCCTTCCCACGTGCTCTCTCCGGCTTTGCGTCTCCCCTCCCTTCCCTTCTCCCTCCCATCCCGAAGCGAACAAAATGGCTGCTGCGTGGCCATTTTGTTTTCCGGCAGGAAGGGAGAAGCAAGGACGCTGGGACTTGGCTCTTTTCTGTAGGCTGCGGCCATGTTCGAGCCCGACTCTCCCGTCTCTACGTGGCACCGGCTGTAGCGAAAAAAAAAAA
>VZSV01000183.1:357049-369278 GCA_013398735.1 Nothocercus julius | reverse complement strand
TGCATTTCCCTCAGTAGCCCGGACGGCTTTTCAGTTAGTAGTCGCATCTCTTTGTTCACGGACGTTCAGAGGGACAGAGCTCCGTCCCAAGCCGTGGGGGTACCAGGCTTGGATAATACACCGGTACTGGGGTGATCACCTTGCCTTTCTTGAGGGATTTTGTCCAGACACGTGAAGAGAAGCCGACGCTTCCAGAGAGAAGCTGGGAAGGAGAGCAGAGACAGGGATATCGGTTTGCTTTTATAGAAAGGTATTTACCTCCATATCTGCTTGGCTTTCTTACAAAAAGACAATGTGGACAATTGCGGTGGGGATGGTGGTCTCAGAGCTGGGACTGCGTGTGTGGGCGCTGGGTGAATGGCTCTCATGGCAAATTAAATATTTAGGTCTAAATATACATTGGGGCGTCCTGTAGACCTTTGGAGAGCAGTTTCTGAACTGAGCAGCCTGAAGGAAAACAACATTAATGGAAATGTGGTATAGAATAATACAGGAAAGGATCTTCTTCCTGCAGATTTGTTGGTTATCCTATAGAATTGAATAGGGGGCAGTTAAAAATAAACAAAAAAGGCATTTTTTTCTGTAATAGCTCTTGTTTTTTAGTACTTTGAAGAAATTATTCTGTGAAATGTCCATAGTGCCTGTTTTAATTTTAAGAAAAAAAAAAAAGGGGATTTTTTTTCTTGCAGAAAGGTGCAGAAATTGCCAACTTTCACTTATCAATTTTATGCTAATTGAAAAGTAAGATGCATGAATGTTTAGAAAAAAAACACTCCTTTTGTGGCCATCTTTAATAATAAATTTATGAAGGTTTAATGAAAGATAAGTAGTGTAACAAGCATGTTGCAGATAGCATTGCAATAGCAAAACATATCCAATAATTATGGTCTAGATGTTTATAAACATATGACTGGACTTGAGACAATTTCTAATAAATTTATCCCTAAATAAAAAAGCTGTTTATTAAAATAGCTATTATTTTTTAACTTACTCTTTATAAACCCTTTAAAAACTAAGGCTACTACGTTGATACAAAATACTATCTACGTCATGATAACAGCATGGAAGAGATTATTGAGACATGGGGCTGTCATAAGAATGAACTTTAAATATTCTTACTTTTATTTCCATTTGTATTTTTATGCATTGCAGCGGTACCGGGTGGAATTGAGATGGTTTTTGAACCGTTTGCTGCTTTTTCAGTACCTAGGGATTTACGCTGCTCTGCAAGGTGCTCTGTGTGAACACGGGCTCCGACACAGCGTTTCCACCGAGTTGGGAGCAAATCAAACTATTTGAGGCAGCTCAAGGACTTGAGGAAATAAATTCGGAAAGGGAACGGAGGGAGCAAAGGGAGTTGTGCAGGCACATGGCATCCCGGCGCCCCCGCAATGTTGGGAAGCTATGGAAAACTTTGTCGATCTTGTGGAGGGGGGTTGTTTTGTTTTGTTTTTATTTTGTTTTCGGTGTGTTTGCTTTTTATTTTCGCAATCTAGCAAGGCAGCAAGGTGAGAACGTTGATACAGTCTTCCTCTTAGGCAGAGCTATGGAAACAAAATGGCTGACGGGCAGCCATTTTGTGCCAGTGCAGACTGCTGACTTCATGCAGATTTTTGTGTCTGTCGCGGCTGCTCCTGTCCCAGTTGAGACCTTTCTCCAAAGGGCTGAAAGGGCTTTAAGAGATGCAGGTCCCTGGTTTCCCACTGAGAAGCCCTGCCTGTCCCTGGCGCGTTTTGGCACCGACACTCAGGACTGCGACTATACAAAAGCTGAAAGCGGTGTCTGCTTTTAAAGGAGAGACTTTGTTGTTTTATGATTTCCTCCTCCTCCTCCTCCTTTTTCCTCCCCCCTCCTCCATTTCATTCAATTCTCCTTATTAAACCAGAGCAGCTCCTTTCCGAGCCAAGCTCCCTACCTCTCGGTGACATTTTAAAAGCAAAGACTTGATCGTGCTTGGGCATCTTTGTCCGTAATTGCTTCTAAACTTGGGGGCACCAGGATGGGTTGTGTTCTGGGGGAGTGAGCAGCTGGTCCTCATAAAGTGCATTGAGCCCTGTTAGCTGAAGAACAGATGAAGGGCACCTGTCCCTCCCCAAAATGAGTATGAGAGCCAGAGTGGAAATAACACATTTTTGCCAGAATGAAGGATCTTACTGTGGGGATATATATTAATCTCTTACCTACCTTCTTGCAGTGCCTTTCAGACACTGACGGAGGTTTTTCCAGAAATCATATTTGACTATTCAGTATGGATCTGGAAGGGGAAATACTTGTGGCACTAGCTTAAACTTAATGTACAGAAAACAGTATTTTTCAAAAAAGTCTGGTTCTTAGGAATCAAATAGCTAAAAATCTTCAAAAAGTCTGGTCTTAAATGGCTTAGAGGTCAGTGAATGGCATTGGGATACAGGCTCGGGATTCAGCTGCATCACATTCAGGTTCTTATAAATCTCACACCTCAGCAGCAATATACTGGAAGAGAAAGCTTCATGTTGGGAAGCCAGTGCAGGGCTGGAGCACAATTCGTCCTGGTGATTGCCCTGGGTTTTTCCTGAGAATCTTGGCAGATAGAGAGCTTGCACAAATTTACGGCTGCATAGATCTATGACTAATTCATATGTGTCTTTCTGAAACAACCCCAGCGGGATTTATACCACTGAGCTTTTATCCAACATGTGTATCGTCGTCTGTCTCCTAAGAGCTAAGCTTCTCCTGCAGATCTTAAAATGGAGCAACGTTTGTTTTTCTTCTCTCTTTAAAGCAGTTAGGAGAGATAGGTATTGATCTGTTCAACCCTGGTTAGACTGGCCTAGGAAAATCATCCCTGTGTCAAATATGACCAGAGATTGGAGCAGAACTTGCCACGTCTGGTTCCTCTGCCACCTTTACCGTGGACATTGGTACATGGCTGTTGGATCTCTGTCAAATTTGGTTACCTCTCATTCCTGGGCAAGATATTTCAGAATCCACCTATTTGACTTTGTGGATCCGTGCAAGATCTGGGTTGCAGAATCAGCAGCCGGATATTCCCAACAACTGTACCAAGACAAATACAATTAAATCTCCTGCTTTCAGAAAAGTACACAGGAGTAAAAAGAGATTTTTTTTTCCACCCCATGTATAATTGAAGGAATGTTTTTTTATGTAATTTCCCATCCGCTGTTTGAAATTGACGCAAGCTCCTATTTTCTGCAGTGGTATTGAGGCTGGTCTTTCAGATGCTGGACTCATACCTTTTGCTTATATGCTTAAATTAGTACAAACCAGCAGACTTGCAATCAGTAGAGCGTCATTCTTGAAAGTCAGTTGTCAGTGAGCTCTTGGGAGAAGATTAGTGTCCTCTGCTATGTGTTTCACATGGTGGGAAGAACTGGGCTACTCACCTCACCAGTCCTCTACAATTGCAGCAAAAAATGGGAAAAATAATATCTCCCATCAGAAGGCTGTTTGGATTCAAGGTACTTTAGCCCTATGAATCGGTTGGATACTTATAGTGCTGTATGAGTCAGGCCTACGGGCCCGATTTTTAGACTTTGTTTATATCCTGTTGCCCTAGGAGAAGCCCAGGCCAAATGGCCTTGCACAGTAGGCCATCCCTTGTGAAGGCTCCGTTTGTTAAAGGCAATCAAGAGAATTACCTGAACTGTGTTGACTGCGAGTGAGGGCATCCGGACTGCTCTGCAAAGATATCCTTGAATCCTAGGCCATCCTAAGCTCTCATCTCAAAGATCCCAGCTAAAATAGCTGACCAGATATTTAGCAGTGTCACTCCTTTAAGCTGGTCCCTGATAGCTGTGGAAGCACAAAGCAGCTTTTGTCCCTTTGGGGACATCTTAGCTTGGCTTCTGCATCTCCCACCGCAACACTCAGCAGATGTTCAGAAAGGCTGGGAGCCCTCCCGCCTCCAGGAGCTAAGCTCTCCTGGGAAGTCCTCCTTTGGGATTCTGCTTTATGGCACATGCAGAGTATTTAATGTGCTACTGGTGGCTCCTTTTTGGTTATGGCCTTTAATCTTCAAGAGGAATTCTTTCTTACTGCAAGAAAACCTCACATGTGTCTTTTAAACTACCAAATTAATACCTTGCATCTGTATTTTGGTGTACAGAGAATGAAAAACTCTCAGAAAGTGAGCCAGGGGCTGGGGGAAGGCAGTTCTGACTCATATCCACACTAGTATTGCCTGGCTGTGCTATGGCATTAAAGGGACACAAGGCTGCATGCTGCACTCATTTGTTTAGGAAATGAGATCTGCCTTGATGTACTCATTGCCATTACATGTGCAGTCTAAAAGCTTCCTTGTACTCAGTTATTTCTAATCTGTTCAATTCCCTGGAGTGCATAACAGCTAAACTGATGGATTCTCTTATCTGGTCTGGCAGGTTTGTTCTAGATATGCTGTGTATTCAAGAGGTGAGGTCAGCCTGGCGGTATGTTACTTGGTGTTACTGCAGTTCCAGGAGCTCCGCATTATCTGCACGTATGGCTCTGCGTTTAAAGGGGAGGGCTCGTACTTCCATAAGCCCTCGGCTACAGAATACATAAAGTTTGCAGCCAGTGTGATTGCAAAAGATAAGTTGTAGTCCAAGTGGACTCAAAGAAGTTTAAAGAAAGAAAGAAAAGAGAGCTCTAGGGCAGGGTTTGGTATGGGACTCGCTTCTCCTAACATGAAATCTGATCAATTCTTTGTGCATTTCTGTTCACAGGAGCCTCAGAGTAGCAGATTCCTGGATAAGGATCTTCTCCTTGGCCTAGCCTGCCATGGTCCTAAGCTGTCCTTGAGGCTGAGGTAGTAGATTGAATAGTTGTGGAGTCCTATCCTCCCTTTGAGCTAACTATACAATCTACTGTCTTTCCTAAGGAGACAGTCAGGTCATCAGTAATCATCATCTACTTCAGCAAGCATGGAAACAGGTGGTGCAAGTAATCCTGTCCTTGTTCAAGGTCGGCAATCACGTGAGACCTTTGTACTGCTCTGTGGAGGTGAGGTAGTAGGTTGTATAGTTTGGTGGGAGGGATTTTATCCCATTTCAGGTGATAACTATACAGTCTATTGCCTTCCTTAAAGAGCAGCAAAACCACCTGGGGACTGACTCAGCCACAGAGCTCCTGAAACATCACTGTTTTGTGAAGAGAATCCCAAACTACAGCATGGAGCTGTTGAACTCAGTGAGTCTTCTCTTACACTATCCAGGATTATGTTATTCCAGGGATTGCTCCATGCCTCAATCATATGAAAAGGGAACCACCTACTTAAAGAAAATCTATATCTTCTCTTTAACAGTTGCAAGAAACAGAGAAACAAGCTGGTGCATCAGCTCCTGGTGTTCAGTCCTATTTTTCCAGAAGATATGATCAACTTGGGAAAGGTTTAGATGTGCCATTCTTTTCTGGTCTCCCTGAGTCAGGAGGATAGTAGAAACTTTGGTACAAAGAGGATAGATCTAAGCTTGGGATTTAAGCTTTTTGCACCCAGTTAGGAAGTTTGGGTCAAGAACCAGATCCAAGAGCAAGCTTAGCCTGTGAAATCAAAGCCCTGGAAGTTTTGTTAGCTCCTTGTTCAGTAAGTACATTCTGGTTTTGGACTAGTTCCCAGCTCTCCAAGGGCATGGAATTAGAGGGTGGTTCTTTCTGATTTGATAAGCCATGTCAGCCTAACACATATGCAAACCCTAGCTTGCAGATTAGGGCTCCTAGGCATTTGCATGTGACAAAGCCACCAATTCAGACTGAAGCCCTGTGCTAGAGAGGAGACAGTTGAGGAAAAGGTAGGAGCCAAAGCGAATGAGTCCTAATCCTTCTGGGCTTTCCCAGATCAGTAGCCTTGGCATCTGACAATGGACATACGAAAAGGCAGCATGTGTCAGAGCTCTGCTACTTGACAAGGAATAGTCCGTTCTTCCTTTCCTTAGAAGCAGATAGGACCATTCCTCTGCCATATTCCAGCTGAAATAGGATTAGAATCAAGAGTAGGTCTGTAATCCGATCAGGGCTGCACCAGCTCTTCAAGAGAGGACATCATGGGCCAATATCTTTGCCATCTCACCATCAGGAAAAGATGTGAGATGGAGACATCAAAGACCAAGGGGCAGGCAGAGGATGCGTGCACAGATGAAGTGGGGAGAAGAGAGCTGTAAAAAGAAATCGGAGCTCTTCGATTTCAGCCTAGGTAACATACGAGGAAACATAAGAGCTGCCTGCTTGGGTCATGGGACTTCCAGAAGTGAAGCCCTTTGAGGTTTCTCCACTTCTGGAGCTGGGACTACAGCTATGTGACTTGCACAGACTGAGCATTAGCTGCTGGGTGGGGATACCGCAGAGTTTAGCAGCTCAGAAATGCACTTCTGTCACCATAAATCTGGCTCTTCGATGGTCCTGGTGCCTTGCTGCACAAAACTACAGCTTGGTGCTCACCTGCACATTACTATCCTCTAGATTCTTGCTATGGGTTTCAGGACTCCTACCCCCAAATTACTCAGGAGTCACCAAAACAGCAGCAAAAAAACCTGTGAGCAGGGTGGCACTTACTCTGTATTTGAGAGCATCCCCTGGAGAAGGCTTAATTTTGTGTGTGGCAAATGAAGTCGCTTCAGGCCTTGCTTTCCCCCTTTGCGTTGCATCGATGTCAGCGCAGGGACTTTTAAGCAGTGAAATGGGGTGAGCCAGAAGCTATGAAGAAAACGTTGCTGGCAATATCATGCTGTGAAAACGAAGTTATTCTGACTTCTCTCTGACTTCTCTCTGACTTCTCCTCCAAAGCAAGGAGGACTTCGGAGCAGGCCACAGTCAGTGACAGGGGTGGGGAGGGGGGACAGACTGGGTTGGCCAAGCAGCTGAAGCCACCGCAACAGCGAGGAGGGGCACGGTTTGACCTCCCCATGATGGAGCTTGTTGTGTGTCTCTGGACAGAGCCATCCTTCCCTCATGCTCTTTCCCGACACGGCTCCTCTTTGCCATCAGCCAGGGTTCGTCTGGAGCCCTGGGGCTCCAAATCGGCACCTCTGCCCACATCTGGCTTTGTTTTCCCCTCCTTTGACCTGCGGCTTTTGCTCAATGGGGCATCCTGATACCAGAACATCCTTTGTACCCATTGTGAACCAGTCCTGGGAACCACCAGCAGAAACCTGAGTCTGGAAAAGCCACAGACATCTCCCCTTGGGTGTCCTGTGGCCTTCCCTGCACACCTCAACACACCATTCCCACCTTTGCCAAGCAGTCACCTTCTCTAAAATGGCCAAATTTGGAATTAGAGTGAACCAACCCAAACCCTCCATATTTAGGAGCCTCTCAGCCCCTCTTGTCCCAAGGATGCTGAGAGACAGAGAACAGGAAAGGCTTTTTGCCTTCTAGTTTCTAATTTTCTGTAATAAGGAACTTACATAAATAGGTCCTTGCACAACTGCCTGACTCCAGATGTTGAAGCCCCAAGGAAAATGAAACCGAATGGTTCTTAACTAGGACCAGGAGCACCCAAACCATGATAAAATGTGCAATGATTGCAGACTTGAAACACTCAGCTTTACCCCTAGCAAGGGCTCATTTCAGCAAGCAAAAGGTGACATCTCTGGCTGCATTTTCAGCATCTGTCATTAGCTCAAGGCTTGATTTCTTTTTTTTATCTGAACACATCTCAGCAACAGCTTCCCAGTGCTCAGCCTGCAAGGAGACCATGTAGCAACCACAGCACCTGGGCAGGAGGTTATTTTTAATCTGATTCTTAAACACAGCTGATGCTTCTGATTAAATAAAGCATCGCGCTGTCTGTGGGGCTGTGCAGCGAGTCCAAAGCTGCCCAGTGCTCTGCAGTGTCTCTCCCACTGCCATCTGCCGGCCACCATTTAGCAGGGCTTGCAGTGACCATGACCTAAAAAAACCCCGCTGGCAGCTGGCTTCCTGCAAGGGAGCTGGTGCCGCTGGGCTCTGCAACAAGATTAAAGGGCAAGGGGAAATGCAAACCCTCAAGGCAGCCTTATCAGGCCACGCAGGGGCACAGGAAAGGGGAAAGGCAAAAGCAAAGATCTAATCTCGATACTGCTAGTGCTTCCTTGCTCCCAGGTGCTCCGCCTTTGCTCCTCAGCAGGCTGTTTCCTTGCGTGCAGCTCACCACCAAGGGCAGTTCTTCATTGAAAATGCTGCATAAACATGATGCCTGGGGGAGGAAGGACATTTCATTTTTTTTTTTTTTGGCTGCAAAGATGAAAACGTGCATGTGTGGTCGGGGGCAGGATGAGGCTGGCTGCTGAGCCTCTCTGAATGGGGAATGGGAAGTGCTCCAGTCCTAGTTTCAAGCTTTCTCACTCAGAGCTCTCTTCCTCTTGCTTTCCTTACTCAGTAAAATGCCTGGTGGCATTTTTTTGCTCTGCCTTCAGCTGGGAGTTTGGGGAATTTACCCCATGGTATGCTAACATTTCCTCCTCCTGGTGCTTTTAGACAGATTTTAAAACATACAGTTGCAACTTTACATAACCCATGATTCCCCTGGGACTTTGAGACCCAGATGCGTTTGCAAACCTTCAGAAACCTTCAGAAAGTCCCCAGAAGCCATGACTTTTAGCAAGGCTGCCTAAGCACACAAGCAAGAGCATCTTGTGGGTGCTGTACACAGGCCCCCAGCCTCCGGCTCCCACGGTGAGACACTGCACGCCCCACAGCATGGCTTTCGCAACAGGATTTATTCAGTGCGTGCCCTGCAGGGTGCACAGAAAACAGCATCCCGGAGGAGGACAGGGATAGTGGACTTTGGGTCATTGTCCACTTCATCTTTAAGAAACCAAGGGATGCAAGAGTCAGAGGAAGAACCATTTCTCCTGGTCTCTTCTGCAAAACTTGTCACATATTTAACACACCTTTCTGGATATCTTAAGATCAACAAAGTAGAGACATGGAGGAACAAGACACGAGTGTCCCAGAGAACAAAAACTGTCCTGCAACAAGTCCTGGAACCATCATTAACCCCTAACATCATTCATCTGGACCTCTCGAGCTCCAGCTGTCCAAGGGCACGCGATCACTTTTTTTTCTTCTAGACCAGATTCCACCCCATGCAAAATATATGTCAAACAGGATCCGTATCTCGCTTCAAATACATCGTACACTTACGTTACACAAAGAGGGAAGTCATGCAGAAAAACGCTTTATGAAGGAGCCAGTAGCTCCTTTCTAGTGCTGACAAGTTTTCTCCTATGCCTGCACACAGATGCACGCACATGCGTAAAATAAAGTCACAACAGCAGCCTAACTGTGGAATGGGTACATACAGCAGACAAGCAAGGAAGGAACGAGTGTTGTGGAGGTTTGAGGAGGAGAAAGGGGTACATGTTTATAGTACTGGCCATATCAGAAACAGAAAGTAAATAGAAAGCTTCTCCTGTGCAAAAATAGCCCCCAAAACCTGCCATCCTTTTTGGACAAGAAGGGCAGGAGTGAAACTTCACCAAAACTGAGACAGACAGACACATCAGGAGAAAAAAAAAATTAAAATAAAATTGAAAAGCATTTATGTTGGAAGCTCATCCTGATAGGAAAAAAACAAACCAACAACTACGTCTCATCTCCACTTGGGCTTCCAAGGTGTTCTGCTTTTCCCATGGAAGAGGTGAGGCAGGGCCTGCCAGCCACACGGGGAGATGGGCTTGTTTATCATTTTCAGACGGAAACGGCCTGGAACCCCAGGCTGGCTGCGTGGGAAGGTGGCGAGGTGTCAGTGTCCGTAGTCACCAGCATGACAGCAGTCACCCTCCTGCCCTCGATCTCAGGTGGGGAACCTAGTGCTTATGGGACTGCTGGCCAGCCTTGGCACACCGGGGCTGGAGCGCGTTAGCCAGCGTAAGAAGACCTGGCAGAAATTGTGGTCCGTGGTGCTTCCCAAGCCTACCAGGGTTGTGGGACAACCAGTGCTGAAGAAAGCCTTGGCAAGTGGTGCAGGGTCAGCTGAGAAAGACTGTTTAAAGCAGAAGGCCCACCAGGATGACACTGGGCAGGAGGAGGAGAGAAAGCCCAAGGGAGGTGCTGGGGGCTCCAGCTGAGGGCACCTCCATCCTTCTCTGGTCTGGGTTCGTCTCCATCTCTTCAGTGTCCAAGGCACCTGCTGGCAGAAGGGAAAAAATAAATATAGTTAGAAGGAAGAGCCAGACAAAAGAGAAGCTCCTGTTCATGCAGGTCCATCAGTGATGTGCACCAAGACAAACCAAGGTGCAAGGCAGCGGTGCACAGATCCTGAGAAGGCACAACACAGCTGGTGGGTTAGTGGGGTGCAGGCTGGAGACATACCCATGCTTCACAAACGAGACAGGTCCAAACAGCCCCTTTCAGTGTTAGAAGGCGTGAGGAAAAAGGTTGGTGCCACATACAAGAGGATCCAGAGGACCAATCTGATACTGGTTCCTCCCAGGCGCACTCCATGCTGCTTGGGGATCGCTTAGCGTGTCCATGCCAGGACAGATTCCACAATTACCTTACCTGAGAGGGAGGTCTGGAAAGCGGGGCTCTGCCCCTTTGTTTCTTTGGAAGATGATGTTAAACGCAAGAAGGTGGGTTCTTCGGGGCTGAAGACCACTGACTTTGAGGAAGTTATGAGCTCAACTTTATTGGAACCTAACTCGATCTCTGGAATAATTTGGCTGTGGGATGGAGATTGACTGGAAAATGAGAAGGTTGTTTTTCCTCTGCCACTCTCTTTCACATCTTTATTTGTTTCTGGGACTGATTTGGGGCTGGAGGCTGTGCCCATTTCTAAGAAGGCAGGATCCTCGGTTGTTACAGGGGTAATGGGCTCTCCAGTGTCTGCCTCTGTGTCTGGAGATATTTTATAATCCAGATCTAATGTGGGGTCAAAAGACAATGTTAGCCCAGCTGCTTGAGTAGGACTGGGTCTTTCTGTTCTGATGAGGGCTGGCCTTGTCGTTGTGGTAGGTTTCTGTTGCAGACTTGTTGTCACTGTGATGGGTACTGGTGTAGTGGTAAGCTTTGGCTTTGCTGTTGTTGCAGCAGTAGGTTTTGATTTGGCTGCATAAGTTGTGGTGGGTGTTGGTGTGGTGAGTGTTGGCATGGCTGTAGTGATGGTTGCTGGCATGATGGATTCTGAGCTGACCATAGTTGTGGTGGGTATGGACTTTGTGGGTTTGGGTTTGTCTGTAATTGTGGTTGCCAGTGTGGTTGCAGGCTGTGGCTTGGCTGAGGGTGGTGGCGTGGATGAGGATTCTGTTTTGGCTGGGGTTGTGGGTGATAGTGTAGTTGTGGGTTTTGGCTTGGCTGGGGTTGATAATGTTGTGGTTGTGGGAGGTGCTGGTGTTGTGGGTGTCAGTTTAGCTGTAGTTGGCAGTGTGGTTGTGGGTTTTGGTTTGGCTGTAGTGGGTGGTGTGGTTGGGGGCTTTGGCTTGGCCGTGGCTGGCACTGGGGTTGTGGTGGCCAGGGTGCTTGTGGGCTTTGGCTTGGCCGTGGTTGGTAGTGTGGTTGTGGGCTTTGGCTTGGCTGTAGTGGGTAGGGTGGTGGGGAGTTTGGGCTTGGCTGTGGTTGATAATGTTGCGGTTGTGGGGGGTGCTGGTGTTGTGCGTGTCGGTTTGGCTGTAGTTGGCAGTGTGGTTGTGGGTTTTGGTTTGGCTGTAGTGGGTGGTGTGGTTGGGGGTTTGGGCTTTGCTGTAGTGGACAGTGGGGTTCTGGTGGGGAGCGTGGTTGTGGGCTTTGGCTTGGCTGTGGTGGGCAGTGGGGTTGGCAGTTTTGGTTTGGCCGTAGTTGGTAGTGTGGCTGTGGGTGTTGGCTTGGCCGTGGCTGGTAGTGTGGTTGTGGGTGGTGCTTTAGCTGTGGTTGGCAGGGTGGTTGGTGGTTTTGGTTTAGCTGTGGTGGGCAGTGTGGTTGTGGGTATACGCTTGGCTGTGGTTGACAGGGTGGTCAGTGTTTTTGGCTTAGTTGTGGTGGGCAGGGTGGTTGTAAGTGTTGGCTTGGCTGTGGTTGGTAGTGTGGTTGTAGGTATCAGCTTAGCCGTGGTGGGCAGGGTGGTTGTAGGTACTGGCTTGGCCGTGGTTGGTAGTGTGGTTGTAGGTACTGGCTTGGCTGTGGTGGACGGGGTGGTTGTAGGTATTGACTTGGCTGTGGTGGGCAGGGTGGTTGTAGGTACTGGCTTGGCCGTGGTTGGTAGTGTGGTTGTAGGTATCGGTTTGGCCGTGGTGGACGGGGTGGTTGTAGGTATTGACTTGGCTGTGGTGGGCAGGGTGGTTGTAGGTATTGACTTGGCTGT
>VZSV01000183.1:328483-356794 GCA_013398735.1 Nothocercus julius | reverse complement strand
CTGTGGTGGGCAGGGTGGTTGTAGGTATTGACTTGGCTGTTGTGGTGGGCAGGGTGGTTGTAGGTATTGACTTGGCTGTTGTGGGCAGGGTGGTTGTGGGTGGTGGCTTGGCTGTGGTGGGCAATGGCGTTGGTGGTTTTGGCCTCATCGTGGTGGGCAGGGTGGTTGTGTTTGGTAGGGTGGTTGTGGATTTTGGCTTGGCCATGGCTGTGGTGGATGGGCTTGCCTTTGTTGTCACAGAGGATGTAGTGGTTTCTTCTACAGTGGGTTCTGGTAAGAGATGAAAAGTGCCACGGGTTAGCACTAGTCAACTGCGCTCAACTGAATCCCCCCACTGCTGAGTGGGGTCCACAGAAATCCTCTGCAAGGAGAAGCAGTAGCCAACCCTTCTCTCAGGTCACTCTGGGATGACTCCCATCCCAAGCTAGAGATGTCTCATCTCCCTCACACAACGTGCTGCAGAACTCCCCAGGCCTGTCCCTTAGGGATGGAGCATTCTCCAGGGCCAACAATATTTGGCTAGGGAGCTACAAGGTCCTTGCTCAGTCTCCTTGTCCTGTGGCAGCTGACCTGTCTCAGGGCTGCCATCACATGTCCCTGTATCCCTGGAGCTGCCAGCCCAGGGCTTTCTGGTGGCTCCAGGTTGGTTCAGGTCTTGGACCCAGCCTGAGGGTATCAGTCCCAATATCTTACCTAGGGACACACGCCAGTTCACTTACCACACAAGGAGTTGACACACAAGGTCCCCTCTGGGCACTGGGAACACGAGGCTCCTTCCTTGTACGGCTTTCGGCCTTTCATGTTACCCCTGGAAGCAGAAAGAGCCAACAAAAGGTTGTGAGAAAGAAAGCACCCACCCCACAGAGGGTATTGAATTGGACTGAAACATCCCCACTAGGATGAAACTCAAAGTTAATGTAAAAAGCAGGTGTTGGTCCCCTGGCCCTTGACTGTTAACACCAGTTACTCAGCGGCCTGACCCCCCAAACCCACTGAAATCAGCTCCATGAGCTTCAGCAGAAGGTGAACCAGATCTTTTACTAAGAAAAGGGCAATCGATGGGCATTTGGGACAGTGATTTTTGTCTCCCTTGTGCTGAGCACGCCCAGGAACACCTGCAATGGCAGACTCCTGGGATGGCTTCCAGCCCGTCCCAGCGAAGCCATCCCTGAGGCTTTGCCCTCACGTGAGCCCCCATCCCTCCTCCGACCTCTGTCCCTTCGGCACAGCACGGCCTGCTGCTGGGAACGCTCGTCCCGCCCTACCCCAAGGTCGCTCCTGGCGGGGTCGGAGAAGAGAGTTGCCATTTTCTACCCTCAGTCACTGCGGCAGCAGCCCAGGGCAGCTCTGCAGAGGGGAGTTCCCTCTGTAGGTCTGTGCCAGGAGTTGAACCAGGTTTCAGGAATTGCGATCATAGGCAAGGACCACCAGACAACCCTTCCTTCCTTTGTGACCAGCCTAAAATAACAAAGGTCCCCCTGGGAATGGGTTTGCTACTATTTATGAGCAAAGCCCAACGCTTTTCCTGTTATGTTACAAGGACTTTTCCAGGAAAGAAACCCAGTCAAGATGGCACCAAGCAATGCAAAACAGAGAACTTACGGGGGGTAATAGTTGCAGACAAGCAGGTACATGTCCTCTGTTTCAATACCGTCGATCTTTGCACAAAACTTCACCCCGCAGCCAACACGATGCGTGTTTGCCCAGACCACCTAAGGCAAGGACCAAAGACGAATGTTAGGTGATGGGTTGCAGGCAGGAGCCCTATTGGCAACCTGCTCCATGGCCTTCAAGGCCGCTCTGTCACCACACCAGTGTCCTCCTCGCCTCTTTGTGTGCACCCCAGATCCCACATTGGCCTTCAGGATCCCATTCCTTGCTCTGGGCCACGTGGCATCTCCTGAACCTAGGCCTACAGCCTCACACATCCAGGTGCCACAGCTTTCCTACCATGTCATCCATCCAAGCAAAGCAACGTCAACTGTGTTGTGGCCCTGGGAATCTCCATAGGGCCATTCTCACATTTACCATCAACCTTTATGATCGCATTTAGCATCGTTGTGCTTCCCCACTCCCATCTACGCATCCCGAAAAAAAAAATGGAGCTGGGAAGACGCACTCAGACCTTGTGTCTGCCCAAGAGAAGCAGACACCAAGCTCTGCCAAGTAAAAAGGGTTGCAAAGACTGTTTAAAAAGGTCTGGTCTGAAAGACCATGCCCAGGTTCCCCTCACTTCCTGTGATTCCTATGCCCGTGCCCAGCCCTGCTCCCACATTTTTTGCAAAGGCTCTGGGAAAAATCTGACTCTTGTAGAGCCCTCCTGTCGTGGACTGGGCCCTCTGCCCCCGTAGCCCCGTACCTGGGTGTAGTGGCCACACATCTGCCCAGGGGCACACATGGCAGTTGTCAAGTTGTAGAACTTCTCCTCCCCGTTCCAGTCCTCCACAGCGAATTCCAGGTCCATGGTCGGGGTCATGGCAAAGAGGTTTTCTCCTCGCCGTCCCCTCTCCTTGTTGTGGTCCCAGATGCACTTCTCTGCATACGCTTGAGCAAAGGCCTCCAGCTCCGCGTCCCAGCTCTGAAAGGGGCTGAGCATCAGCAAACCGAGAAGGGCCCTGCCGAGTCCCTTGTGCTCTCTGACCTCTGCAAGGACACGGCTGCTTTTCCCTCCCTGGAGCGGCAGAAATAGGGACCAGCCCCTGGGCCTTCTCACCACAATTCCCCCATTCAGCAGGGAAATTCAATCCCAGACCAATATGGGGGTCTCTCTCCGTGCCCTCTGCAGAGCCCTCAGATGAAGGGAGCTCCTTGGTCAGCTCCAGCACCAACTAAACCTCAGCCTACAGATCAGGGCCGGGTGAAGCCGCAGCACGAATCTGCAAACCCTGTGCAAGGAGCACATATCCCTTTGGCACCATAAAGAGCGCGCTCGCGTCTGCAGGATTTGCCTCATTAAATAAAAAAAAGTTGCTTTAGGCCATGTATCCCCCATGGGCTGAGCGATTTCCACAGCAACCAGCGCCACGGCCCAAACAGAAGCCCAGGGTGACCTCAGCCGGGCACGGTGCCACGGCAGCAGGTGAATGCGGAGGCGAAGACGGAGCGAGCCAGCGGCCCCGGGAGGGCGGCAAGGCCAGCGTTTTCACGGAAACCCTCTACCAAGAAACTGTCGGGGCTGCTTTACGCTGCACATCTGCCGTGCTGCAGGAAACCACTTCCACTCCGGACCATCGGCGGGTCCTCTGTGTTTAAGCAGGTCCCACTAAACTCCGACACAACTCCCGCGGAGAAGAGCATCTCCAAAGGCACCAAAGTTCTGGCCAGGGCAGCACTCGCTTGTTCGGGACTGCCCCCAACTTAGGGAGGCTGACCCATGTTTTTGACACATAAATGATGGCTTTTGCTAAGACGTCGGCCCCTAAGCCCTTGTTCTCTGAGCTTGGCGTGCCTTGCTGTGCAGGGTTTCCATGGGAAACACGTTGCAGAGGGTCCTTGCGGCGTTCCCTTTGGCTTTGAAACCATCACCTGCTAGACTCGCTGTGCCGGAACATAGTCTTTTTTTGCTTTGTTTGTCAGGAAAACTCCTACTAACCAACTCATAAACTTGTAGCTCTCTCTCTGCAAGCTGTGGCCCAGACAGGGAGGTCTCCTCCAAGCGCGCGGTGACGGAAAGAGCGAAGCTCTCCAGCTAGCTCTGCTCAACACCAGGGCTCCTCCGAGCGTGTTGCAAAAAAATAATCACGTGAGGGGCAAGATGAACACGGCAATCGCATTTTAATCAACTCAAGGGGCCAGGCAAGACAAAAACCAGCCCTGCCTCAGGGCTTTCTTTGGCTCCCACTGCAGCGACGAGTGATACAAGGCCCATGCCTCAGTTTCTCCCAGCAAAACGGGACATCCCTCATGGCCAAGGCAAACGCACAAGGGAGAACCAAAGCAACAAAGTGACCTGCAGGTCAGGTTCTAGTTTGGCATCATCTCCTATAGATAAAAGGACCATTCACCTGCAAAGGCAAATAAAGTGCATCCCAATCCCTCCTAGCACGAAGACAGAGGCTTGGACTAGCCAGACACCCATGGACATTTCCCTGCAGTAAAAGCCACTCACCATCTTCAGCATATCCACAGCAGGAGGAGAGACCTGGGAGCGGAATTTGTTGTGCCCATCCACGAGGATCTTCTTTTCTTCATCACTTAGGGCCCAGCCGAGCTCCAGCGCTGCAAACAACAGCAAAACGGGAGAGAGACCTGAGCTCAGCATCATGCAGCCACAGCTTCTGCTCTTAGCAGCCCACGGCTCTGGCAGCCGGATTTAAAGCACCTCCCAAAAGCAAGGAACACCCAACAGCTTGAAGACCGGGGAGGAAACGTAGTTCTTTAGGAGAGCGGTCCCGGAGCCACATGGAACACACCCATCTCACATAGCAGCCTTGACGGAGCAGCAGCAGCGCTTCTCGTGCCAGCGAGCGCGCGAGGGTCCCCTCCCCGCGACAGAGCCCCTGTGCACATCGTTACCCCTGCAGCGGCGGCTCCGTCTGAGCCCCGTGCGGGATCTGCTGCTCCGGACCCAAAGGCACTGCTTTAGCCCTCAGTTATGGGGTCTCTTTACTTCCTGCCCCTCTTCTCTTAAAACTATAATAAACCCTAAGCAACCAGCAAGTAAATGCAAAGCCCTGTTGTGCACAAGGGTCCTCCTCTGCGCTGCAACCGCAAGAAGGAGGCAACAAGATGCAGTGGCCAAGTGGTTTGCAGGGTTGTAACTGCCCAGCTGGGAGGCAGAGCCCACCCTGAATCTGCCCCTCCATCTGCGTGTCGGTCACGGCGGGGAAAAGGCAGCGGGATGCAGCGTGACAGCATCCCTGGAGCTCCTCCAAGCCTGCCGGGAAATGCGGTGGTCCCTTCCCCGTGCCCTGAGGAGCAGGGAGAGCTGGAGGGGGTGAACAGGAGACAGAGCCAATATTGCCCCAGAAAGGGGAGTCGAGGGAGACAAGGTCCCCCCTTCGGCTCTGGCTGGAATAACCAGCGGTGCTGCAGGGCCTGGCCGTGCGCCAGCCCCTCGGGACACATGGAGGGCTCCACATGGGGTCTCCCGAATCGCTCACGGCCCCGACTACCTCGGAGACCGTCTGGCAGAGATCTTCCCGCCTGCGTCTCGTCCTCCCCATCTGCGATTGTGCAACTGCGCCGGCCGCGCTCCAGGAGCTGCCTTTGGGGAGCCCGGGCCGTTAAGGAGGATCAGCGGGTGGGCAGCTTGGTTAGCGGAGCCAAGTTAATCACACACTGTCTGCTCTGCCTCCTCCGTCCCCTCCCTGCTCCCCAGGTCCTGCTCCGCGATCGTTTCCCTTTTGCTTCGGACAATGTTGATAGCCCTGGGTGCCCCCAAGCCTCCCACCCCTGCGCGTTACCTCCTCCCTCGCTAAGCAGCGAGGTCCGGGGTCTATCACACTCCCAGTAGGCCATCGATTTCTGCAAGCAGGGCCCAACCGGGATGTCCCGACGGGCCATCTTCAACCCATCTGCTCAAGCCAGCGGGTTCCCACTTACTGCTGAGGTCAGCTGCAGGCCTGGAGTCTGAGTCAGGGCAATCCTGCCTCCAGCACCAGACATTTCGACGGCTCTGCTGCATCTCTGGAGACCTGGAGAAACAACTGGAAAGCACCACTGCTGGCCCCAGCGCCTTCGCTATGGCCTGGCTGATGTGAGGAACAAGGCAGCACTGAGAAAACTTTGTTTGATGCACTGGTGCTGCAACTGGGAGCAGAGATGGAGCAGCAAGCTCCAAAAAAAACGGGAGAGCCAGTTTGGCCCCAAGCATCAGGGCATCCCACCTGACCTCTGAGGAGCTAAGGCAGAACCAAATACTGGAAATGGGACACACAATGCTCTCAAGGAGGGAAAACAGACTTGGGAGAGCCACGGCGAGGGCACGAGGCCTGCGGGGCAGCGACACGTCCAGCTGGGGCAACGTCGGGCGCAGGCAGGGCGCTCGGCGAGCTCAGGAGCAGCCCTTGGTGGCCGGAGCAGCTCGGGACGCTCTCGCAGCTCCCCAGCCTGCCCCAGCGGCTCCTTCCAGAGCCAAGAGCCGAAGCACCAAGATCAACCGCGCGAGGCCCGAGCTCCACCCTCGCGTGCAGCCGGCGTTAGGTAAGCGCGCGAGGAATGCGGCAGCTCTTCTGCTCCATCAAGAAACAGCCCGTCCACCGCAACCCCGGGGACCCAACAGCTCCAGCACACGGGACGGGAGCTCCACGCTGATACCTGAGAGGGGGTAAAGGGGTCAGCCCAACGCCCGTGGGCTCCATAAAGCCCAAAAGTTGGAGGTGCAGAAGCAACGAGCCCCATTTTCTCCTGACTCGCATCTCGAGGGTCTTCAACGCGGCTTCTCTGGTGTCTAACAAGGCCAACACACTGTCCTGGTAGCAACACGACCTCTCCTTTCCCTGCCTGTTTTTAGGAACTCTGGAAGAACTTGGCATCTTCTACCCTGCGTCAGGACTTGACTGAAATAAGCTAATTATGAAGGAAGAGACTTATTAGAAAGGAAGGAGGGACAAGCAGAGCTGTTGCAGCAACTTCGCTCAGGGAAACAGGCTAGAACTGGCAAAACATTTGTTTCTTTTGACATATTCCAAACAAAAGGATTCCAACTTTCTCTTAAAACGATATCGTCATTTAGAAAAAGTGCCCAAGTAAGGGTAAAATAACCCCAACAAAAACACTATAACAATGAAAAATTAGAAAAGGGGGAAAGGGTGCATTAACACTTCTATTGAATTGCAAAAAGTAAAAACTTTTTTATTCTTCTTACATACAAATCTCATTTATTTACACACTTTACAGGCTTTTTTCAAGTATTTACAAAGTTTGCAATATATTAAATTATGACCATCCATAAAATTCTGCATTAATTGCATATTTACATTCTTTTTTATTTTTTTAATCCACCACTGAATTTATAGTGTACAGAATTGAAACAGTCTTTATGCATATATAGCTTTACTTCCCAGCACCCTGAGCCTTTATATTATGCCTCCCTTCCCCGTAGACAAAGAGATAACGTTAAAAATAAACCAACGGTCATTTGTTCGGATCTCCAAAGCAAAGGGAAGGACCAGCATCTCCCTTGTTTAACTCAGCAGGACAGTAAATCTATCCTTTGCAAGATGTAGTTTCCTGAAGAGGAGAATATAGAGCTTTAAATATAAAAAGTTTGGTTTCCAGGAAGCGAGTGCTCTCCCTGCGCCTGCCGAAACGGCCTCCTCGGTACCGCCTGACCCCAGACAGTGCTCGGTTGGTTCCCGGAGGGGCTGTGGGGCCCAAGGGGAGCCAAGGAGGCCGGGAACGGAGCATCCTGCGACCCTCGCTCCCGGGAGCGGAGCTACCGATGGGAGCAGGAAGGATTTAAGTGCTTGCTCACCAAAGGGCTGCCCCGCAGAGATGCCGGCGGGATCTCCCGCCCTCCTCCAGCTCCTCTTGCGGCGCCTTCTCCCGCTCGGAGCGGGACTTGCTGCAGAAACACAGGTGGGATTTGCTGCTCAGCGGCAAGAGAAGGGAGCTGCTCCGACCCAGCCTGGCGCCTTGCAGTAAAACCGCCTCCTCTGCCAGCCCGGTACAGCAAGAGAAGCTAAAGGCCTGAGGCTCCAGGGAAACCCCATCCGGGAAAGCTCTCCTGGATGCTGCAAAGGGAGCCCGAGGCTGCAATGGGTCACAGGGATCCCAGCAGGGATTTCTGTGTGCAACAGCAGTGAGAAGCCAAGAGGAACTGGGAGCTGAGCCCCCATAGGGATGCTGATTTCCTGTACCCAAGTAAGCAATAAATATTCCTTCCTCTGCCTTTCCAGGTACCCTGAGTTCAGGAGTCACCAAGAGCAACAGTCAATGACCTCTGCTTTTGGAAACCGGCTTTAGGCCACAACGCTGCTACCCAAGGGGCAGCCCATCCTTCCACACCGAGCGGTTCAGAAATGGCCCTTCCACCTTCTACGCCCTCGAGGCTCTCGGGCAGCACCAGTTTCTGAGCTCGACGTGATTTCAGAGCCTCTCTGCAGCCTCTGGGACAGCAGCGGGCAGGAACTGCCTCCCAGCTCACCGGCCCAGAGCTCGGAAGCACCCAATGGATCCCAGAAGACAGGACGCCCGGATCTGCTGGGCACCTCCTCGAGCTGGCGAGGGTGGGGGATTGTCTAAAACAACAGATTTTGGATATGCACAAGTGCCAAAGTGAAGCTAGAGGCGAGGGAGACAACGTGACGCACGCTGTCTGTGACTCCTCTGAGCACGTTTTGTCACCACGATGCCTCGATAGCAGAGTCAATAGTCACATTCCCTCGATTTGGTTTAAACCTTGGTGGATCACCAGGAGCTGGCTGGCTCTCTGGGAAGAGCAACAGCCTCCTGTAGCCTTTGGAAAGGCAGAGTGAAGCCGAAGCCCCAGACAAAGACCTGCCGGGAGCAGGCAAGGTGGCCAAGGGCTCACTTGCAGCCATTTGGCTATGATGTCAAAGCTTCTTTTTGCATTGCAAGGTGCAAATGCAAAGCCCGCGCTGCAATGCAAAAGGCATCTGCACTACTTCCCTGGCAGCTGGAAACAGGAGCTGCTCCAGAGGCCGCGCTGCAGGTTGGGGCTCTGCACTCACCAGCGGTGAGGGCCAAGATCGGCTCTTTATCAGCAGGAGAACTGCCCTCCTGGTTTAGTTTAGCAGCTAATTCCTTACAGCTTTTGGAAGAGGAAGGGAAAATATACTGGAAGTTTAAAAACAAATGATGTAAACTCCAAAGGGAGCAAGGTTGGGACATATGCAATGTATCGCCTAGACACAGATCTGGAAACTTATGCAGAGACCATAAAGTGCACTTGGAAAGCTGCTCCGCAAGCAGTCCAGATTCACCATCTTCTGTCCAACCAGCTGCAACACTTTGAGCACGGGAGAAGCCCGAAGGGAGGGCACTTCCAAGCGGGCACAGACCTGCCCTAGAGCCCTCCCCAGTCCAAACAGCAATTGCAAAGAGATTGATTCCTTCTGCTTCTTCCCCAAAGCAGCCAGGCAGCCCCAGTGACTTGTGTGACTCTCAAACTCCAGCATTTCACAGATGCTGCAGAGTCGTCTCTGCAGCTGTTTTACAAGTTACATTCAAGGACACTTAGAAGTAACAGCATCACCAAACCACCCGCAATCTCCAGTGTTAACGGGTCCAGCAGGTTCTCCGTGTGCTTCCCCGAGTGCTTTACAGAAACGGATCAGGTACAAAACCAGTGAGAGGTGAAGTAACCCTGGCAGCCTTTGGATTCGACTTGAGCAGCTGCCAAAGCGTAAATAGCAACAGTCACTAACAGAGGACCTAATCCCACCACCGCTGCACTCCCGACTTTCCATTAACTAAGATCCAATCCACACTTTAAGGAGAGAGAAGGGTGGCGTGTGGCTCTTGACATGTACAGGATTGCATGTAGTGTAAAACATACCCCAAGCACTAACTGCACTAACACAAATCTTATTAATCCAATTCCCTTTAATACTTTGCTACCAATTCAATTAGTCCTTTCTCCGTTCCGAGAGAGTTAAACTCTCGCCCTTTGGTTCTACTAGATCCAGCGCGTGTTTGCCCAGTTTCAAGGGCCAAACATGCAGACTGACACGGTGCTGGGGGTGCTCTCCTTCCTTAACAGGAGAAACACAAGGGTTATGCATAGAAATGTTTGCTACGTCAAGGCCGCAGACCATATTCTTTGGAGCAGGAACCGTCCTCTGTCTTATCTTTGCACAGGAGCCAGACGTGGTCATCCCATTTGGCAGCTTTTGCCAGACTGTACTAAGATTAATAAACACAAAGTTTGCTCCCATTCTTCTGGACTTGCTCAAAAACACCTCCTCCCCTTCCCTCAAAAACTCCCATGGCTGGGGAGACGTTTTCCCAATCTGTCATTTTACATGTACGTAAAACATTTACAAAGGAAAAGGTTCTTGCTCCTGAGAACAGTCTTAACTTGCTTTCAAACAAAACCCCTCCCAGTTCCATATTAACAAGTGTGAGAGTATGTCCTGAACCCCAGCCCTGCCTATGAGTCCAGCCCACCACATCTGTAAGTGATCTTCTGCAGCAGGAACAGACCCAGAGGATCAAACTTGGAAGGGCCGGCAGCATCCGCAGGCTGCAAACACCGAAACGGAGCCTCTCGCAGGGCATTGCACACAGCAGTGCTCAAGCAACAGGCCGCAGGCGAAGGCAGCCTGGAAGGGACTCAGAAAAAAAACAGCATTTGCTCTGAAGATGGAGTTTTGGGTCTGGAAGGAGTCAATGCAAAAAAAGCCAGGGATGAGGAAGCTTTCAGGTGTGGCCACAGGTATCCCAGGCAGGGAATGTGGTCAGCACCTCTCACAGTAAGGAATATATGAAAATGGATAAGCCGGTACTTTAGGTGCACAAACAGATGATGAAACTTGTGAAGAGCCTCTCTGCACCTCGCTCTGTCTCCATGCAAAATGACTGCACCCTCAGCACCATGACCACCGGGACCTGCCTCGGCAGTTTGCAGGAACGGAGATGGGGGGAACAAAAACAAAGCACAGTTTCTATCTGACCCACCTACAACCTGCCGATAGAGCAGCACAGAAGAGTGAGCACAAGACACAGAGAGGCCTGAACAGTCATTTGGTGGAAGGAGGATGCAGGGCAGGGTCTCTGCTGTAAGGCTTGCTCCAGCCCGGGAGCACGGAGCCGGCACCGGCTCCGCAGGGCACTCTCTTGAGGCACGTGGCTACGGATGCAACAGGGAGACGGGGCAGAGCGGGGACACGTCACCAGGGCATTCCCTTTACACGGCACCTCCAAGCCTCTTCCTGCCCAGGAGGCAGGAGCACAGAAGTGTCACACACCCCCTGTGCCCCCAACTCTCCCCGGAAGTTTCTGAAGTGCCACAATCCGCAAAGGACACAAGGTGAATCTCATCCTGAGAAATCCCTCTGCTGCTCCTGGAAAAAAATCCTCAGCCGCAAACCCAGGGCTTACCTGAGGGGACAGGGAAGGACACAAGCAGCTGGAGCTTCTCCCAAAATACATCTGAGGAAAGGCAAAGAATTACCTTAAAGGTCAGGAAAACAGTCGTTTCTGAAACACTGTAAACATGCAGGGTGGCAAAGCTGCCTGCCCCATCGCCCCGGCTCGATCGCTTTCAAGATGGTGCTTTGGCTGCAAAGCTGAAAGTCTTCTTGTTCTGGGAGCAGCTCAATTTTCCCTTCTCCCTGTCCTTAGCTAGCAGCTCCATCACAGATGACCGCAGGCTCTGTCCCTTTGGCAGTGAAGCTCATCGTCCAGTAATCTGCGCTGGCGAAACCTTTGGGAGATGCAAGGAGGAGCCCATGTTAGATGAATCCATCCCCAAGGACTGCTCATGCTCCCCAAGAGGTGATCGGTACACAGGAATTCCTTGAAAAGACACAGCCCTCCATGAAACGCTGCTTTTATAACATCCAGCAGAGCATTAGTTGCCCCTCACGTTGACACTACTGCTCCATTTAGCCACTTCTCAGCATCTCACGGTAGCAGGTTGATGGGGGTCCAGGCCACAGACTCCCGATCCAGAAGGATCGCTCTTCTTTCCCGCTACCCAAGTGCTCAGAGCACACCCCAGGGTGGAGATGTAATGGTGCACACCATCTTCTTAGGAGTGAGATACAAGAGATGCACCTGGAAGCAGATCCTTGCTCCAAATGCTCTCCCAGGCCCTGCATGTTCCAGCAGGTACTCACCGAAATCTCCAGCCTCCAGCTCCACCTCGAACATCTTGCAGTGTCCTCTACACTTGTCCAGAGGCACAACAGTCAGCGTGAGCTGTCCACTTCCAACAGCAAAGAGGCTGTGCAAACTGTAGCTCTAGGATGAGAGGAGAGCGTCTCAGAGGCCTTGCCGGCTTTTCTGGGGGCTGCTTGATCAAACAAGGGGCAACTCAGAGTCTGGCACAAGGCGAGACAGTGCAAAACACAGGTTTGCTACTGCAGTTACCAGCAGATCACAACCAGCTCTGGCTCAGCTGCATGCAAGGGGGTCCCAAGCAATGCAGGCCCTTTACCTAGAAAACCCATGTGAGCAGGAGAGAGAATATCAGGCTAGAAACCCCCATTTCCCTGACACTCCTCTGTGGCAACTATCTCAAAATAGGTGAAATTCACTGCCAGGAGCAGCTGGAGGATGAATTTCCCACCTTATTTCCTAAATCTGGATGGCGGATGAGGATGCAGCTCTCCACGGACACTGACTTAGGGAAGGACAGTAGAGAGGAAGCGGGGAAAAATTCCTGCAGAATCCGAGTTTTATTCGGAGACTTGTTCCTTTAAAAAAAAAAAAAAAAATTAAACATAGATCACACTATGGTAATACTGGTGTTTAAAAGACAAGACCCTTTCAGAAGAGGGAGACTGAAGCAGAGACTAAATCAGTCCTGTGAGCAAAAACTTCTTCCTTTCTTAACCCTGGGCTCCTTCCTACCTTCTCCTCTTATTACCTGCAGCACGACCACATACACAGGGAACAAGCAGGTCACTATGGATACCTAGACAATTTCTTTCCCTTAAAAACATTCTGAATCATTGATCATATTCAACAATTACAACAGCGCGGAGAGGTGGCACCGCTCACAGCAGTAACTGAAACCACATGGCAAGGCGGGGGGAATCCAAATCTTTTTTCTAGGCCAGGGAACACGACGGGAACAGGCAGGGTGGGGCTTGTTATTTTTACATTTCTGTTGAGTGGCTTAGCATGATTAATAATTGTGTACCATGACTGTCCATCTCCCAGCACCGTGGCAGTCACCCCAAGAACAACCTGAAGCCTGAGCTGAATTACTGGCCCCATCGCGCCTTTCTCCAAGCCTGCTGCCCTGCGTGACGGAGGTGTCATCGCGCAGGACACTGCTCCTTTGCTCCTGCCAGCTCTGCACCAAGTGTCCCCACATTGCTGTACATAAAAAACCTTTGCTAACGTGTTGGGCTGCTCCACAGCCTTAGAGAGCTCTGAATTGTTGAAACGTTTCGTACCCTCAAGAAGTTTTACTGTGTGGAGGGCCAGGATTAAGAGGCACTGGTCTTCCACTGCGAGACCAAACCGCGGGAGGCTGCGGGAGCCTCTGACCTTTCAGGGTTTTGCGGAAGTCAAGATAAGGCTTCTTAGCCAAAGCCAATGGCAGCTGATTTCCACCAAGCACAGGTGATTAATCACCTTAAAAATGGAAACAATTTGCCACAGGTGATCAGACCACAACGTAGATAATCAGTGTATGGATTGAAGAGCAGGACCAATCAGTCACGGGGGTATTTTTGTCTTGTAAAGAGAGCAGTTTATGAAACCCCAGTACAATTCACATCATCTTCAGCGGAGAAGCCTTCCACTTGAACCCAGGCAGTGCCAGGAGCTGGACAGAAATCCGCACTCTGTGCCTTTTCCCTTTCCCTCTAGTTGAAGTGCAACTGGTAAGTTATTCACATAGGCAAATCCTGGGCATTCCTGCAAAAGGGAAGTGTCTGTCTACTGCATGCTTTGTCTTTGACTCACCAGGGAGAAAAAAACGGGAAGCTCTGTCTTGGAAGGCAGCTCCACAGCTCAGCTGAATATTCTTCTATTATAACCTCTGCCAGTTCTGGATCCTGGGACTGAAAATGCTTTAGCTCTTCGTAAGAAAGATACTGTCCTGTCTTAAACAACAAAAGACAGCAGGATGAAAACGTGGCACCTGGGATTTTTCCCCTCTCCCATTTCCACCCTGCCAAAGAAGATCCAAGAATGACAGCTACCTAGCTTAGCACACTCCTAACCACAGTTAATTAATAATTAGCTACTGGACTAATCATGCAGCCCTACGAATCCATTACCTTCATTAGAAAAGGCTGAGACCTCTGGAGCTTTTCCGATACTTCTCCAAAGTCTGCCAGTATCGGGAGGCCCTTCACAGCAGAACAGGCTGTACAGTTTGCAGCAAGCGCAGAGCTATTCTGCCCGCATCCTGCTGCCCACCAGTCCTGGCATTCTTGGGAGGAAACAAGAGAATCACATTTAATGAGACAGAAATTGAAATGCAAAGGAGACAGACTCTATGATTAAATCATTATCCCAAACACTGAACAGGAAGGTTTCTTGTAGCTTCCCAGCTATGTTCTTCAAAAATTCCTACGGAGTAAGCGAACTGGGGCAGGGAACTCATTAGAGAACATTTCTAGCACAGGCTGAAGATCCTGGAGATACCATTTCTGGGTGAAAAGTCTGTGTTTTGCGCTGGGCAAACCCCCAAAGCCCTGTAGATGGTTTGCAACACAGAGGCTGATGGAGAACATGGAATTTCACCAAAATGTGCTGCTGGCAAATTCACTCATTGCATGTATTTGCTTGAGAGCTAAAATGGGAAGAAACTGCTGTTACCCTGCAGTCAACAGACAGGTCTACACTGAACGCTGCACGCGTGTACATCGCCAAAAATTAGATTTCCATGTAAAATAATTACTTGAGGCTGATATGCAGCCTCCTTCCCCCAAACTAGCAGCTCTCCAGCACAAGAAGTTAAGTAAACATTAAGAGACCATTGAATGAACGGTCCAAGCAAGGATGTTGCTGAGTGCCCCACATATTTCTATGTTAATGGATCCTCAGGAACAACCATCACACCGAGGGGACCCAGCTCTTATTAAGCAGCAGTGACAACTCTGGCTCCAAAGCTGTATTTCTGCGAGAGAATTAAACTGGGAAAGGGGCAGGAAACCCTCCCAGACGCCTGATCTGCTGATCTGGGAGGGTGGGTTAGAAAAACCCAGGGCCCAGGTCCAGCCTCGCGGCAGGTCCACCCGTCCGGGCCAACACATGTCAGAACAGCTCATGGCCCTTGGACAAGGCTGCAGACCAACCGCCTGGGAAGCCGAGGGGATGGGAAAGGGGAGAAAGAGGAGAAAGGGAAGCCGGTCTGAAAAAGGGAGCTGGGAAACAACGGTGCACAGCAGCTTTTCAGGGGGAAGGCAAGAAAAATCAACCCTTCGTGCAGCCTTCCCCAGGGGTTCCCACTTCCAGCCACGCTAATGCTCCATGCGAGGGTCACTATCAGTAAGTGCTGCTTCCCAGGAGAGCATTTGTTTTATTTTTCCTTCTGCCATCTGCAGCAGGCAGCAATGGTACAGAGGATTAAGGTTCATTGGGAGATAACAGCAAAGCAGCAATTCAGGATTTATTTTGCTTTCCTCTCTCTCAGTATCTCCAGTCAACTCCCAACTGCTGGATTTCCCACCCTGCTGCTGGGATTCAGATTGAAAAAGATCAGGATGTAACTCCTAATCTTGCTGGAAGATGCATCCACACTGTTTTCAGGGGGCACAAAAGGCAAAAAACAAAGTGTAAAATCCTAACTGCAAGCACCAGTCCCACTCCCATGAGAAACTGCTCCAACGAACTTTCCCTCCCTGCTCACAAGAGCAAAAAGAAAATCTTTGTTTCCCCGGCTGTAGAAAGCTTCAATTTTACAACAACAAAAAACTCCTCAACTCACAAAAAACAGCTGGTCAGGGACGGGGAACAAAAGGCTGAGAGATCTCACCAGGGGAAGGGCAGTCGCCATAAGTGGAGAATAAGAAAACATAACTTATGGTCTGCCATGATACTGGGATGAACACGACTATAATTTGCTTCCAGAGGAAAACTTAAGGAACATGATCCATGAGGATTAAGCCCGTATAAATTTTCCCCCCAGGCTCAGGGCTGTAACTCCCCAAAACAGGGTGCTAATCAGCTTGCCAGTATAGAGCTTGATTCCTCTTTTGAGCTGCTCTGGGATATTTGCATTCTCAATTGCTCGACTCAGGCGGTTATTTCTTCTCCCCATGAATAACCCAAGGGCGCATGGGACGCATTGCAAATGCTGCAAGAGGGGCTGTGGGGTTTTTTTCTTCTTCTTCTTTTGCAATTAATCTTTCTAGACTGATTGTTGAGGCTGCTATAGCCTGTGCCCCAGCTCGCATGTGACTGGCATGACAAGTACGGGCAGGAGCTTCGCCAGGGATGCTTGTCCTCCCTTTGGCTCCCTCCATTCCTTCCGGATTATCTCCCTGCCCGGACACCCCGGGGAATTGCTCTGGTTGAAGCTGACACATACAACTCGCGGGGCACAATGGAAGCGACCGACTCCTCCTTCGTGTTTTACTTGCCCACCCTTCTGCGAGAAGGGTTTGTCCAGCAGGACGCGGGTCCCTGGCTGTCCCCATAACGAAGAGCCATGTTTATCCTGTTAGTTCTCCAGAACAAGAGCTGTCCCTGTGTCTGGACAGATCCCAGCTACAGCCGAGGTATTCCAGCTGCTAATGCAGTGCAGATGAAGAGATAACAACTTTGCTTAAAACGCGCCTATGATTAATGCGAGGAGTTTACGAGCGTACTTTCCACGAGGCAGAGAAAATAATTTTCACGTTACAATCACTTTGCCATGAGCACTCCGCCCTTCTTGGATGTTTTCGCAAAGGATCTCCCAAGTTCTTTGGCCGTCCCTAGGACGACGGAGGGCTGCATGGGCGCGCAGCCCCAGAGATGCTGGGTGTGGATGAACCAAACTGGATGCTGAAGAGATCATTAAAAAGATATGGCCCTGCTCGTGCCAGCTCCAGAGCAGCAATTAAACCCATGGAAACTTGCCCATATATATGTGTATATATATGACAGCTACATCACAGGAAAATCTGGTGCAGTGGAAGGGGGGGGACTCTCCCAGGCCTATTGCCACCATCATCCACAAAAAATAGAAGAAAGCTCCCCAGAAAGCTGTCAAATGCACTAAGCAGCTCCATGACTTGTAAAAGTTGGTTCAAAATCCCCGATTCATCTTTCTGAGGTTGCTGTTCCCCAGCCCCGGCACATTGCTCACTAGGGACCAGTCCTAGGAGCATTCAAACAGCCTCAGCAAGCCCAGGAGGAATTCAGGGCTCTTGAGATTCTGCGCAGTGGGTTCACACGACCACATCCCTAGGAAACAATTCCAAGGAAAGCTGAGGATGGGGTAGCCTCACCCGGGCCTAGCCCAGTGACTCACCTGGGATGCTACGTTGACACCAGAGCCTCGTGGCTACGGCGAGCTGCAAAGTGAAAATGCTGCTCCCCACACACAGCGTCTCCCCGCAGCTGCACATCTAGCAACATCGGGAGCTTTAAAGAGTGGGTCTGAATAACCTCTTAAAAGAAGGGATCCGTAAGACCTCAGCCGACCTGCTGCCTTTGTCCTTGGCAAAAAGAGTGGACGTGTGGGCAGGTTGGGATACTTGCTTCCTCCTTCACTCATTCTTGTAGCAAAAGGTTAACCATGAGCTGTTTCTTATAGTTGACTAAGGGCAGAGCTTTCTAAAGACAAGTGAATCCACCTGTAGGATTCCAAGCATTGAGAAGCCCCCAAAATCCTCAGCGCTCCAGCATCCAACTACTACCTGCAATAGTGATCTAGAGAAGGGCTGCGGCTTTTCCTGCATTTGGAAATATCCCGCTTCCAGATGCTGGATTTTACAACGCTGTTTTCCATTATTTTAAGGATAGGGATTTGCAAGGTCTGGCCCTTAACCTTGAAGTGAGGTTGCAGCTCATAACATACTGTTATTGCTTTGACAGCCAAAGAAGGCCAAGTTTTTCTTGCTCCTGAGGCATTATTAACCACTGGCCATGTTGGGGCCACTGCAGACTTACACATACTGGACACGTCAAGAAAATAACTTGCTACTTGTACAGCTATGCCAATACAGCAGAATATACTACATGCTTATCAACACATCCCTAACCCTTAGAGAAAGACAAATGAGTATTTTAAAAACTCAAAGCAATTTGTAGGCATTAACTGATGATTACAGCCCATGACATGAGTAAATCTCATCATCTTTGGGAAAAGCAACTTTTCCCAAAGTTCCATCTTACTGAAGTTTTTCCAGCAGCCTAAAAAAATTGATTATTTTACTGTCAAGTCAAAGTCAGACTAAGACAATGGGTTCCTGAGCACCTGAGAAGGCAATCATGAGATGCACTTGCTAATTACAGGGTGGAAGTCCTGATTAAGGGAGGCATCACAGTGGGATTTACATGCAGACTACAAGAAGGGTCCTTATTTAGCACACTGACCCTCGCTACCTCCTCACCTTGGACATTTCTGCAGCTCTAAGTATTCTGGACATATTTATGACAAGAAAGCACCTCCCAGTTTACTTCACAGCATTTTTAGGAAAAGCCAGCAACAAAAAAACAACCCCCCTGCCCAAGAAACTCCGGGTTGTTCTAGGTAAAAAGTCAACAGCTCAAAGAAGAACTCATTCATTTCGCTAATGGGTAACGGCTGCTCAAACAACCAAAGGACGATTAGTCGGTCTCTAGTAAAAGACAAAAGGCATTTTTGATCCACCGCCACGCCGCGAAATGAAGCTGCTCAGCTTGGAGGAGCTCACAGCCCACGTGCACAAGGGAGTTGGACACGGGGACAAACCTGCACTTACCAAACTGCCAACCCCATGGCCTCCTAAGAAGTCCCCTGCAGCCTGTGCCTCTAGGCAGGTCCCCCAGCAGGCAGCCCCGGCTGCTCTGACCATCGGGGCAATGACACCGTTTGGGAACAAATCTCCCCCCGGTTGTTTCCACTTGCCTGACAGCAGCTTGAGGATGTAGGTGTGACGGGGCTGTGCCAAGAGGGGTCTGCTCATCTACCAAACACCTCCATCTCCACGGCACAAATACTCTTTGTGAGGAAAAAAACACCACCTGGCAGTTCACTTGCTTGTCAAACACGGAAACAAGAAATCCCGACGGCTTCAAAATAGAAAAGCAAAAGGGAGAGTTTAAACATTCCAGATTCCCACAATTATTTGGGTTAGTTTACTGTCAGCAAAGCCAAGCAAACAACCCCCTGTCTGAATCAAGGCCAAAATAAAGCAGTATATGAAAACAGCCTGGCACCACCCTGCAGTGCAAACTCAGCCCTTTCTTTCCTCCCCATGAATGGGCTGACGCACGCGACTGTGTAAGACTCAGGTTGTGTCACCAAAGGGTTGTTTACAAAAAGAAGAAACAAGATCAGCTAAACTGCAGGGATGGGAAGGAGCCCGGCATCGAGCTGCAACCCATGCCACGCTCGGGCACCTCCAAACACTCCAGCCCCACAAACGGCCGCGTGAGGATGCGCATGAATGCGACAGCAAACGAGCCTGAATAGAGCAAAGTAAATTTGGCTTCGGAATAAACTGAAGACCTCTGTGAGCAAGAGAGGAGGCTGCCCTGAAGGCAGCAAAGTCATTTAGTGATCAGACCATGGAGCTGGGCAAGAAGTGAGAGGTCAAGACTGGTCTTGCAAGCACGCGGGCCCTTTCTGCCCAGCGCCGAGCCCGGGATAATGGGGCAGATGTGTGAGGAGCCAAAGGAATCTGCCTGCAAAGGGTTAAGTGCAGGAAAGAAGTCAGAATCTGGCCGGATGCTAACGCAAGCCTCAAGCTGAGCTGAAGGTGGCCAGCCAAGGGGCAGAGGCTGCTGTTTTCTCCCAGCTGAGCAGCTCCAGAACCCCAGCCTGCTGTGATCCATCCCTGCAAACAGCTCTCAGAGGCACTCGACAGGCCCTGCAGTGGCACAGGGACAGGCCATTTGCAAGGTCTTGCCTGAAGTCCTCCAGCAAGGGTCATTTATCTGCTTTTTAGCCCTTATGGCCTACACAAAAGGGAGTCTTTAACCCCAGCAGTCTTCCCTAAGCCAGGGTAGCTTCTATGGGATCGCTTTTCCACCACTGGGCTGCACGCGTGCACCTAATTTTTAGGCATGCCAGCTATTGACTCACTTGGTTTTAAAGCATGCAGGATGTGTTTGGTCAGGACAGGGCGTCCTTGCTAGGACCAACACTGGATTTGCCTTTTGGTCATGACAAGGGTAGCGCACGTTGTACCAATGAGAACCTGAGGAATCCGGAAGGCAGGGACGTAAACTCACCGCGCTGTCCAGCTTCGGGGGGATCCGGGGAGGAGGCAGAGCAAGGTCCACAGAGGATCTCCAGTTAAGAGTTTGGTTCGGGAGACTGAGAGGGGGGCACAGATGAGAAGCTTTCCTCACTATCTCACCAGCTCAGAAATGCAGCCCGGAAGAGCCACTCCTGACAACATCCATCTCCAGCTGAGACACGTCTAGCGGGACCTGAACGTGCCTCAGGAGGCCACATGCCAGACAAGGTGCAACGCGCTGCCTGACCCTCTCTGCAGAGGCTTCTGAGAGGCAGAGACCGAGTCGGCCATGGGCAGACGCACAAGCTGATGGAAGGGGAACTTACACTCTGCTTAGCCAGGCTTTTGCTGTATCTGTGTGGCTGGCAAAGAACAGTTATCAAGCAGTTGCTAACAGGACATCTAAGTTCATAGTTAGGTATGGGTAAGGCTATTAGGATGTCACAGCATCATGAAAGAAAGAATCACGGATAAATGTGTAGAGTATTTACCATTACGATGTTAAAACTTCCATTAGAAAAGAGAAAAATCCTTTTCACGTGGCCCCCGGTACCACGAGCTCCGAGAGCTCCACTATCCTCACGTTTCTCCCTATTTAAGGCACACAGAAGCGCTCTTATCTCTAACTTTGCAGGTAGAGAGTGACAGAACAGTGACTTCTCTTTTTGACATGGACTGATGTGGACAGGGACATGAATCCAAGGCACGTTGGCTCTACCTTCTCGGAAGCACAGCGGGAAGTCTTGTGTTAACCCATGTGCCCATTCAAAGTTCACTGTTTCTTATAATGGGTCCAGCCTGGGCTTAGCCCAGTGGCCTGTGAACCCATCACATCCCCAGGGCTGGGTCATCATCTTGCACCATGCTCTGCAGCCTACCTAAAATGTGCTCACGCAGGGAGAGGCCGTTTCCCCTGCCCAGCGCTGGGCCTTTCACAAGCTCTGCATAAACACGAGCTCAGGAAGGGCAAATGCAAACCACATTTCCGCAGAACTTTTCCCCAAACCAATGGGACCTCGGTTCCCAGTCCTGGGAAAACAGCTGAAAGAGAGGCAAAGGGGCCAAACCCAAGGATCTAAAGGACAGCTTTGAAGAAACAAGGGGTGGAAACATTAGTTTTAATATGGGAATTGATCCGGGGGAGAAAGCAGGCAAGCAGCAGAAGAGAAAAAGAGGCAGAAAGGAAATTTACTTTGGACATGATCCTACAAACCTAATGCAAGAGACATCCCCTCTTTGCACAAACTGCTCTTCACCTCTGCTGGGCCATTAATGGCTCAAAGGTCCTCCCACAGCCTTGGCCACACAGGCAACCCTTGTCATCTGCAGCAGGGCTCCTGGGGCAGGAGGAACTGGGAGGAAGGTGAGGAAGCACAGGACACACTGAGCTGGGAGGAGAGGAAGCAATATCCTGCACGCCCGCTCCTCCGGGAGCCTGGACACCACTTGAACCCAGCCAGCCTCTCAGAGGACCCAGCATCCGAGGGCCTCCTTGTTGGGGCAACAGGCTCCAATCCTGGAGACAAACCTGCCCCAAAACCTCTATGGCCAAAGTGGGCTCAGGAGAGGGAGTGCAGCCCCAGTGCCGGGCGCGGGCCAGAGCAGCCGGTGCTCACGCTCAGCTCCCTGCTCGTGCAGCCGGGCGGACTCGTGCGGACAGCACAGGCTGCCTGCAGCGCTGGGACCGAGAACCCTCCACGCAGCTCACAGGAGGCTTCCACCACGAGCAGGATTTGAACGGGTGCCCAGGCACACAAAGCTCCAAGCTTCATCCTCAGCCCCCTCAAAAATTAATCTACCATGGACTTACATGGAGAAAGGAAGGAGTCTGCAGGCCCATTCCCTTGGTTAGTGTTTTCTTCTGCTGCTCCGTCTCCCTGCATGGGTTTTCTCCTAGACCTGCTTACGCTCACAGCAAGCAACAAGAGGGCAGAAGCAACATTACCCTTTCCCTTCAGGGCACCACAAGGCCAAAGCCAAGGGTAAAACGTTGCAGCACGCAACGGCAGCGCCTGGGAGATCACCCAGCCCAGCACCACACGATCCACTTCCCCGCGGCCCTGCTGCATCTCTATTTATTTATTTTTTAGTAGAGTACATTCAACAAAAAGCAATGAAATGTCACCAGCACCACTGGGTCAGCCAGACGTGGGGAGAACCCCGGGGAGCTGCAGCTGCCCGCTGGGAAGGCAGGACACACGGGATTCCCACAGGAATCCAGCCAAGGTTCAGCCTGGGTGCTGCGCTCTCCCATGCAAATCCCCACGGTCGGGGCCGGTTCCCTTTGCCGAGGCACGAGGGACGGCAGCCGAGCCCTCCCCAGCACATTTGTTAATTGGGGCATGCTGTAATTTTCACCCAACAACCTAACACGTCGCAAAAGCGGAGGAGGAACAGCCTCAGCCCATCTGTACCACCCTCCTACCCCCAGACCTGGCCTTCTGCCCAACCATTTCGCTAATCACTTCGGGAGATCTCCAGGAACTATGGAGGCATAAGAGATTTTGTGCATTGAACACCAACCTCACATCCTGGTTTTCCTTTGCTCTCCTCAGGTATTTCCCCATTTCCCCCCCATTCAGCTGTTTTCACATCAGTAGCCAACGCCTGCTTATCTTCACAGCAAGATGCTCCTGACTTTCTGCGCTGCAACTACGGCCATCCCTGTCCTAGAAAGCTTTGATGTCCCAAGGAACCTCAGTGGACTCTCCCCATCCAGGCTGACCCCATGCAAACACGGTGGCGTTTGAAGGAGGAATTTGCCAGCGCTTTCTGAACAAAATTACATCCACCCAACATGAGCCTAGAAGTTTCTGTTGGTTTCCATCTCAATATAGAAGGAGAGAGTAGTGCCAACCGAAATGCATGAGACAAGCAGGCTGCCAGTGTCAAGTGGGTCTCTTCACCTTTTGTTTTTCCCTCCCTGTGGGAGATCCCGATTTATAAGGATGGAAACAAACAACGAGGGGTACCCTGGCCCTCCCGTACAGACTTGGATCCACAAATAGCCACACGTGTTGGCGGAAGAGGGAGGCACACACACACAAAACAGAACCGTGCTGGTGACCTTTTCAGCACTGACAGGAAGGTCAGAGCCCGAACAGAGAACTGTGGCACAAGGAGCCGCCGAAGCTAAATCTAAATATAAACCAGCCCAGGGCACGGACACAGGAGTTTGTTTTTACAGCGAGCCAAGAGACAATCAACACGGTGCCGCTTCCCTGCTCAAAATAATTCACAGCTTTATCGTTGCTGACAGTCTTTGTGTTTTATCACAAAGGCAGAGCCCGTCTTACGCCCATTTGCCAGCCTAAGTCAGTGGAAACGATTAACAAGGAATGGGAAACACTCAAACCTTCCCATTTCTATTATACCAGTCTCAGAACATCTATTATCTTCATCTCCCATGATGAGGCCACGTAATTAGGGAACCAGTTATCTAGGTGCCTCACACACACATTACCCTTAACGTTAATTTAACTGCTGCAAACACTGTTGCCAAATTTTCCAATATGCCACTTGGCAAAAATTGCTTTTTTTCTTAAAACCAGGTCATGTATTGACATTTCTACACTTTGTTCACAAATACCAAGATTTGGTTGACAAACCATTTCTGCCTGCTCACTCAGAAAAGAAATAAACAAAATAAACCCTGTCTTTTACCTGCTACTATCTCTACAACAGGGCTCTACTCGAAGATATCGAGACCTTCACCGAGATTTTTTAGAGAAAGGGCAGCTTTGGGTAAAGAAAAAGCACTAAGAAGTTAAGAGCAAGGAAAAGAGAACATGCAAGAAGAAAATGATGAAGTTAGAAAGAAAATATACTACAGTCCCAAACAATAGCTGGGAAATTGCTCCTGCTAAAATACAGGATGCTATTTTTAACTACAGTGGTAAGAAAAAAGAAAAACATGGTGTCATGCCAGTAACACATTTGCTAGTTGGTGCCCAGGGAGATTTGCATGGCTGGTATTTAACTTGGTATTTCTAGCTATGTTAGAGCAGAGAAATCATTTCCTTACTCTCGAGCATGTACTTCTTGGCAATAGGCAGGGAGAGCAGGCGGATGTGACCGACGAGGGAGCCCCAGGCGTGGGCCCTGGAGAGCGGCGCTTCGGGTGGCACCGGGCTGTACGGCTGGATCACGAAGTACACGGTGAGCAAGAGCAGCCCCAGCGTGAGCAAGGCCTGCGAGGAGAGAGACACGCGGTGAGCGACGCTGCAGCGCCTGCAGAACAGCACGCACCTTCCAGCGGAGGATGGAATACTTTTATTTTAGCCCTGCTAAAAAGCTGGCACCAGGGCCACGAGGAACATCCACAGACAGTTCTGATTCCTCCTGCCTAACCAAATAAAGCTTGGGCTCCCACTAGACCTCTTGCACGATGTTTTAGGGGCACTTTGCAGAAATCGGTCACGCTTCAAAACGCTTTGGCAGAGTTGGCACCAATTCCCTCCTTCATACTAGGCTTTGAATAAGCTTTAAAGGGATGATATGACACATTTTTCCCCCGGTCAAAGTCAAAATGAATCAATGGCAAAAACAAGAAAAGAAGCTCCAAGAAACTGCAAGTTCCAATTTCCAGTTTCCTGATCTCCTTGCCTTGTTATACAGCATTTATAGGAAAGGGAAAAAGATATCTTGAATTCTTCTCTAAACAGAAACTATTTTAATGACTAAGCTACAAAGAACATTACTAAGTGTTATTCTAGTATTTTCACTCTGTAGCAACTACCTCCAAATCACCTAGCAAAACACCATCCTTTCACCCACTTGGTAATACTGTGTATAGTATCTTGGTAGTTAATGTTCTCAAAACATTTTTTCATCATCAAATTTCACAGCAATAGGTCTGTTTTACAGAGTAGAGGCAGAATGAAGACAGGTAGAAGCCTGTGACAGGATCAGAAGCAGATCTTTGACCTCTCGATTACCTAACCCTGAACTTTAAGACTCTCCCTCCTTCTCCACATTTCTACTAAAGGTGCTGACACTGGAAATCTTTGCCTGTAGAATCAATCCAAAGGCCTCATTGTTTAATAACTTAAGGAGCGGGAAGCGCTGACGTGTTCAACTTTCAACACACATATGAAATTCCAAGCCGCGGTCAGCCTTCCTTCTGTTTGCAAACCAACTCATGGAAGGAAGGAGGTAAGCTGCATTTAATGGCTTTTTGTAAGTACAATTCAGAAGAATTCATCAAGAAAATGCAAAATAAATAAAAGGCTCAGGCACAAAAGAAGATCTTCAACCTCTCACATGGTCCCTGCATGCACAAAAGATGTCTTACCTTGTAGAGAATTGCTAATATAGGGTATCGTTGAGGTCCTCTTTGGGGTTCATTTCTTTCCAAGAGCTGCTTGACAAATTTCTCAATGGCTTTTTCTGACATCCCACACTGGTGGCCCGTCTGCCGCACCAGATCTATAGTCTCGGAGAGCTTGTCATAAATGCTGAGTTCATTGGTCATAAGCTCCATGGCCGCCGATGAGAAAAGCCCTGCAGAGAGACACAGCGACGTTAACAGAAAACCCCAGCCACGCTGCTCCACAGCAACCCACACAAGGAGAGCACAGAAGGTCCTTCTGCCTGCGTGAGGCAAAAGGCTTCTCTGGAGCAAACCTGTCTGCAGCCAAGACACAAGTTAGCTGAGCCCTAAACAGCCTCTGACAGTTCAGCGTCTCCCAGGGACCAAAAGAAGCCAGAAAATTAACCGACTGAGAGGCTCAGCTCATGTAAACTTTCCCCAAATCAATGGATCTCCAGTTCTTCACTTATTCCTTACGAGTCTGAAGCACGACGTGGTTCCTCACCACGTACGAGCGCCAGCAGTGCACAACTGACCAACACAGAGCAGCCAAGCCGAGAGCTCCCGCACTATAAATTGTAGTCGCTTCCTTTAACACAGCGGGGCTTTTTTTTTTTTTTTTTTCTGATTAAATCCCCTGTTAATGATAAGAACGGGAGAGAGAAACAAGCAGTATGTATGGGGCAAAGTTTAAGATTTTACAATGTATTTATGTTTACGCAATGAAACGTTCAGGCCAACTGATTATTGAGCAACAGTAATGTGATAGTGCCATGGTCTGGAGGCAACCCAAGGTCTTAGGGTTAAGTTCCTCCCCAAATCTGCCTTCAGGTCATTCACGTACGGGAACGCCGTGTAACCAAGCACCGCAGCAAAAACTGCATGGCTAACCAGCAACAAAATGGCACGTGATACTAATTTATTTCCCGCCACGAAATTCCGACAGGGACTCTTTCAAGAACACACCGAGGAACCAACAAGGAAGGATCTGGAGAAGCTAAAAGCTGGAAAGAAGAGAATGTCATTGCTAGAGGGATGTTTAGCCTTGGCAAAATGCTATGCAGGGCAAGAGAGCACCGGTGAAGTCTCTTGTTGCCTCTTTTGTTCCGAGCTGGGAAAACTCTAACCTGGATCAAACTGGAAACATAAAAACCCAAGATGTGTGACAATTTTCCACAGGACCACTGGCTTCAGCAATCACTCCCTTTTCCCCATCTGCACTCCCCCTTCTGCTCTTCCAACGTCAACTCCCTGTTCTGCTCTTGCGCATTTGTCTTTGTGGTCACATGGGGAATCAGATCAGGAAAATTATCTGGCTGGAAAATAACCCTTATTTGTTTAGGCAGCAACTGCTAAAGCATCCGGCTCAAGCAGCTCATGTCAGACGTTACATTAACATTAGTGTCAAATATCTAACCGCAGCCGTAGAAACAACAAAACAGTAAATTGTCAAACTAAAACCTAACCCCTAGCACACAACGAGAACACCCTGCACTACACTGCCCGGTTAATTAGTTTCTGGCCCTGCTCTGCCACCATTGCTCACACTTGCTGCAAAGATTTGTCCCAGATCTTGCTACCTGAGCAGACTTAAGGTCTAGCGAGATGTCCAAAAGCAGATTTGATCAATACCTCGTTATGGATTGCAAGCTCTCCAAGGCAGGGATCCTTCCTTTTGATCTGCAAAGCACCTGGAAGGCCCTTGGCTCTATAAAACCAGCACGCTGCTTTATTAACCCTTTCATTTATGAAACAGCCTAATTCATAAAATAGGCAACAGCTGGTACATCTGTAGGATACTGAATGTTTTCTTCTTTTTTTTCCAGCTTTTATGATTACTCTAGTTGTCCTGACACTGCAAGACCACTACAGTAAATAGTCTAAAGGGTAATCTGGCTTCCTCCAGCTCCCATGGGCCAAAGTTCAAGCCCATGAACCTCTCCCATACAGAACTGCAGCAGATTCAGCAAGCTCTCCCCGCTCGAGACGCTTACAGGAACTGCCTGAAACTACTTACAACAGTTATCCCTATGGAAATGCCGTCAGACAAGGCAGTTTCCCCTTTTCCGAGCAGCAGCAGCTCCAGAGATGCATTTCCCTTCTCCCCACCCGGCGTTCAGCTCCGCGCCGGCACCTTCCGACGACAACCCCTGCGAGACACGGGCAGGCGTCGAAGAAAACACGGCCGCCCCTCGGCGAATTCAGCAGCCAGCCGTGCCCTCGGCCAGGAAAGAAAGTGTTTTGCTCATAAATTGTTTCAGGAACAGATGAGGCCTTAAAAAAACGTACAATCCATCACTTCCCTCCCTATCAGCACAACAGAGAATAACACGAGGCTGCAGCGGGTGCTTCTGCTGTCAGCAGCGACTGAGTCTCGCTGCTTTTACAAGGCCACACATCAAAAACGAGCTGGTTAAGGTGAACGGCCACGTGCTTAGCGCTAATTTAAGGAGCTCCATCGATCCAGGAGGAACCGGAGCACGTGCGCACCGAGGCTTTGGAAAAGCTGGATATTTAGAGGGAAATGCCGACAGAGGAGGCTCTTGGGGGTGGGGGGATGATCTGCTCTGTGTCGCTGCTGCTGTCAAACCTGGGAGAGCGCTGGGAAAAATAAATAATAAGTAAAAGGTTCCTTTGGTGGCCTTGGTGCCGCCGGCTCGGTGACGGTGATGGGGGGGGCAGGTCGCAGCCCCCCCGTGTCCCCGGCCGGGCCTAGGGAACAGGCCCTGCACGGCACCGAGGTCCAAACCCCTAAGGGGGTCACAGCCACCGGCCTCCCCCATGTATTTCCACGCCGGCCTCGCAGCAACCCCCCCAAAAGGGGGTGCCTCCCCCCCCCAAAAAAAAAGCTATCCCTGAAAAGCTGGGTACTCCCCCAAAACGTGGGTGCCCCCCCAAACCATGGCGCACCTCCTAAACCCGGGTCCCCCCCCAAAACGGGGCGCACCCTCCCAAACGTCGGTACCTTCCCCTAACCTTGGTGCCCCCCCCAAACCTCGATACCCCCCCAATAGAGGCGCCCCCCCACACACA
>VZSV01000183.1:278484-312044 GCA_013398735.1 Nothocercus julius | reverse complement strand
TCTCTAGACCACAAACCTTAACCCGGAATGAGGGAGGACCCCACATTCCCCCCAGGAATCCCCCCCTTTTCCCCGCAGGGGGTCACAGTGACAACGCGGAGGATTTCGGTGTGGTCGGGGGTCACTGAACTGACCCAAGGGGCGACTCTCTCTGCCCCTCCCTGGTTGTCCCGCTCGGAGCCCGGGGATGCTCCGCGCTCGCTCCTGCCCTGCAGCCTCCGCCGCATCCCGGGGCGGAGCGGGCGCCGACTGCCGCGACACCCTCAGTTGCAAAACGTCGTTGCCTTTCCTGGCTGGACCAGCAGCTTCAACATCCGCCCGGACAAGTCGAGAATGTGTCTGGGCATGTCCAGACTACGTGCGATGCTGCCGAGATTTGCTAAAGACATGGGCGGCACCAAGGTGGAACGCGAACCCAGCAGCAGCAGCAGTTTTTCCCCTCCCGTTTGCAGCATCTCCCGTCTTCAGCCACTCCGGGATGGCAGATGAAGGAGCGATCACCTAAATCCCTTTCCCTTTCCCTTTCCCTTTCCCTTTCCCTTTCCTTTCATTTCTTTTTTTTTCAAGAAAAAGCACCACAGTGAAACAAAAGGGAGTGAGAAGGTCAAAAGCAGCAGCTTTTTCCCCAGATACCCGAGAGCAGCCAGGAGTGAGACCAGGATCGAGCGAGGTCGCGTGGGAAAGCCAAGCAGGGGGAGAGGCGGCACAACAGGAGGGCACAAACAGGAGGGTGATTTAATGCAGAAGGCGGGTGGGAAGTCGGGAAAGCGGAGGGTGACTCAGCGCGGAGGGCGAGCGGCGCCCCGCGGCGCTTCCTCCTGCCCCCGCGGCCTCGTCCCACCGGGGTGTCCCCAAGCCCGGGACGTGCAGCGGGGGAGACGCTCGGGCCACGTAGGCAGAGCTGTTAATCACGGCGGCGGCGGGTGAGTCAGCGCCGCACGGGGAAACGTGTCCGGACGCATCCGTACGGATGCATCCCCATCCCACCGATACCAAGCAGAGCCCACACGGCAGAGCCCAGGCCTGACGGCAGCAGGTTCAGGCCTCAGTGCCGTGAGGACACAGGGAAGTAAGGATGCAGGAAAGGGGATTTTCCTGTTATTCCACTTGTTTAACTGGAGAAAGCAGGAGTGGTTCAGCCTCCTCCAGGTTTTTCGGGATGAAGACAGCAAAAGCAGCCCTGGGATGATCCGATTGCACCAACCTCTTTTGCAACAGAGGATGAATCCAGCTCATCCTCCACAGGTTGGACAAGAAGCTGCGCCAGGGATGAAGCCACCGACATCCAGGCGGCAGAAACCTCTTCAGCAAGATTAAAATCCCGATGAATTTTTTATTCTTTCTCCTAACAAGCTTTTCCCCCCCCTTCTAAGCGGGAACGGCGAGGGCTCCCAGCGGAGCGCGCTCCAGCAAAGGCTAAATGGGTGCAGTGTTCGGCCGAGCGGCGCTCGCAGCCCAGCGAGGGCCCTTTTCCCAGCAGCTCTTTGAAGTGCCCAATTAAGTGATTTTATCCTAATAGGATTTTCCCAGGAAAGAAAGGCGAGCCTGACAAAACGTGGAATGCTTCATTAACTCTGCCCCTAAAAGCACTCGGATCGCGTTAATCAGCCGCTTCCCGGCCCTCGTCCGCTCCAGTTATGCAGGTATTTTGATGAGCCCCCGGTGCAGCGGGATCCTGCCAGGCGCAGCCGGGCCCTCAGCTTCCTGGAAAGCTTCCCGGATGCGGGAGCAATGAATCGCTCGCTTCATTCAGCCCCTCGCTCGTTTGCGCTCCATGTTGGGGCCGGGTTTTGTCTTTTTATTTATTTTTTAAGGCCCGTTCCCAGTCATTAACGTAATTGCTCCGCTGACTTTCCCGGAGCCATCCGGGCGCGTTTTCTTTTCTCCCTCTTTTCTGGCTGGCAGCAAAGAGCCTCATTGTTCGTGGCCGCTGTTGGGGCTGCCGGGAGAACCGGGCGCTCGGTCGCCCACTTTGCGCTTTGCTGCTTCCCCCTGTCCGCCCGATTCCTGCCCCATGATCCCGAATCGCTGCCAGGCTGGAGCCGAGGGCTGCGGGAAGGTGCTGCTGTCTGGAGCGCGTCGGGCCGCTCTGTGTGCTCGCTGGAAATCCGCCGGGAAGCAGCGCCGGCTCTTGGGAGACGCACGGAAAAGGACTAGTGTCCCCAACTCTGCACGTTGACATCCCTGGTGATGGAGACCACTGGGATCCATGCCCAGTCACGGAGCTATAGTTGCTCCAACCTGGGGATTCCCAAGTGCTGACATCGACCCTTTTCCTTTCGCTTTTCCTCCCTTGCTAGTTCCTCTGCCTTTCCCACGAGTGGCAACGTTGCACCATGGAGATGAAAGTCATGGGATCCTGACAAACCTGGGATTCATAGGAGAAGACCAAAGGCAGGAGAAGACCAACGTGTCCCAAGGAAAGCGAGGAGGGAAGTTGCCCCCGACCACGGGGATTACGGAGATACGTGGATACATCGCTGCTGCGGAGGAGGGCACGCCGCGCTGGGAATGCGCTGGGATGCCGCACTGGGATGCCTATGGCCCCGCTGTAACCACACGTTCACGAGCAGCATGAGCCGAGCGCGGGGACCTCGGCAGGACGAGCCGCGCCTGAGCCCTGTCGCCCCAGCGGGGCAACCTCCTCCCCAGAAGCTTCCAGTGGGAGCACAGGAAAAGCCCATCAATCCGGTGGTTGCCGGCACCGGGAAACGCTGCGCAGGGCCTGGCGGGTAGAGCCGCGTCGGTGCTGGGCAGTGTTTCCTGGGACGGCAAACGAGGCGGCTGGCGGCCGCGCTGCCGCGCGCTGCCGAGATAAAGCTCCCGGTCACAGCTGGCAGCCGTGATCTCCCAGGCGCCCGAGAAGTGACACCCAGGGCAACACGGGGTCCCACCCTGATATGGCCGCTCCACCCCGATACGGGCAGCACCGGCAGCTCGCGCCCGCCGGGCCCGTCGCCCTGCTGCGCCGTCTCGGCCGTTTGCGCCCGCCGCAAAGCGTCACCAACCGGCGGCGTCTCCGCCAAGGACAGCGTGCGACCGCGGCCAGGAGCACGCGAGCGAGCGGGGGGATTAACGGTGCCGAAATCTGCGGAAAAATCACCTGCGGTTGGGCTGCAGAGGGCTGGGAGGCCCAAGCAGAAGCACCGTGACAGCCAGCGCGCTTCTCCAACCAGCGGCTCTGTCAGGTGCTAAATTAGTAAGAGACGACTGAACCACTTGGGAACACGGTGTTCCCGCTGCACGGCCCCTTTCGCTATTTGTCCATATCTAGTGTTAGGAACAGGCCGGGAGTTGGCTGGAACGGCAAATTTGCAACCACGACGAGTGCCCAAGAGGCCCAGGAAAGCAGCCTAGCTGAAACTTTGGAAATTAAACAGAAAACAGGGCAATGATTTGTTTCTAGGAAGCTGGGATGTGTCTTAGCTAGCTGAGGGTGCTGGGATGCTACTTTTAATGGATCTGCTTTTACTGTATGATTTTAATAGTTTTCAAAGACAAATCACAATTCAAGGGAAAGATTACTTACTTTTTCCTTTGGCCTTACCTTCTGCTCAACAACCAGCACAGCCAAGTAAGCGCCCCATCTATTAAGCTCAACAGAAACATTTCCTCTTAAGTTGTAGTTTTGAGCAAGCCACCTATACAAGTCAGAAATCTGAAGCTGAGAAATATCCGTTCTGCAGCCTTCCCTGCGCACAAACATCCTGGCCTTCTTCCAAGCGAGGCACTTCAGGGTTCTCTCCATCCTTCTCTGAGGTAGCTTGAGCTCCCGGAAGGCGGCTACGCCTGTGAGCTGCATGAGCGGATGCGGCACTGGGGGAGGTGCCCTCACAGGCAACAAGCTGCAATCCGTCCACAATCAACCTGTGGCAGAACAACTTATTAAATCAAGGGAATGCTGCTGTGACACACGGGCATCACTGCAGCCCTTGCCTGCCTGTCATTGGGTACTAACGTCCCCATAGACGCTGTGAATGTTTTGAGGGAGCCCTGTGTGCCCGCGGAGCAGCCCGACCTCTGCCGGGTAGTGAGGAGGGTGCACGGCTGCTGCCCTGCACTCTCCAACTGCTGCTTTGCTGTTTTCTACAGCCTCCATTTAACAGGGGCACACTTTTCTGGGAAGCTGCTACCAGCTTCTCCTCTCTGGATTATCTCACATACACATCAAAGAAATTAAAGCACAGGACTGTTCACAGGATTAGGGATTCAATCTAACTGCAGACGATCAAACCTGTGCTCTAGCTCATCTTCTCTTGCATAAAAGGGGGAAAAAGGGCAGCTAGGGAGCTCTAATGACATTTAACCACAACACAATTTTGCACTGGGGGTTGAATCTTGAAGCAAAGCTTCAGTTTACAGACTTAAGTGCAACCCACCCCTACCCTAGGAGGCAAAGAGGTAGGGAAGCCTTGCAGTTTCCTGTTCGTTCTCCAGCAAGCCCTGCTGGAGCTCACAAGCAGACAGGAGTTCAAGCTCCCATCTCCTAACCTCATCTACACTCTAACGCTGACAGTTTCTAGTAACAGGAGGAGGCCCTGCCTCTCGCCGAGGTGTCAAGTGGTGACCAGCAAGTAACACCCGAAACACAGGACTGACAGTCCAGGTGTTGCAGATGTCATGTATTGTAATGCAGTGTTACTACAATGTAATAATTGATTACCTTGCTTGGAATGAGGGTGATGAGTGTGATTTTATTCCCTCTTGCAGAGGGCATTTAATTAGATGCAAGCTGGACCAGGACATCCAAGCAAGTGTTCTGCCATGTATGCGGAGTAGTCAAGTTAAATACTAAACAACAATTTGTAACCAAAACTTTAATCCCAAGGATCTCACAAAAGACATTTTACAAGTGACATGAAAATTCTTGTACAGTAAAGAAATGTTTAATTCATAACTTTTACAATGTACCATTATACATTCAACTCATCCACTCCAGTTGTCAGTTCTGTTGCATATTTGGTCTATTCAGAGGTTCTGGAATAGATGGTTAATCAAGCAATCATCTAGTTAAGACGTAGTCTAGTCACAATAAGTACAAAATTGACTGACTCCAGGGCTAAAAATTTACATTTCACATAATATAAGGTAGCTCTGTTCCAGGTAACGGGAAGTCAGAACTAGAGCTCCGGATAAAAGCATAGCTCAGTCATTCCCTTTACTCGCCATTGGCTTGACATTCCTGACTCTCTTCCCGAGAACTGCACTATGAAGCATCTACTTCTTGTTCTGCATAGACCGAATACTATTTATGGCCATATTCTTGCAATTAACTACTACCTTCATTGCAAACTTTCTTCCAAAAGCCAAATTCCAACAAAAGACACTCCAGAATAGGACCAGAAACATCCTTCTATCTATGCAAGACAAACTGATTACCATTCAACACACAAACAAAAACTATGTATAAGGGTACATTGAAAAGTAATTAATATTACAAATCATATGATCTGCTTAGAACCATATACAGATTCACATCTTTACATTTGCCACCTGTTACAAGATACAAGGAACAAAGCAAGTTCAACAGCTAAAACATTTTTAAAAATGCGCCAAGCTTTATGAAGTTTCAAAACAAAACAATGTTCTGTACATACTCCTCCTGTCCTCAGATCTAATGACTTCCTGTACACAGCTCCTTCTGAAAGTCCTATTTCCTCTCATTTGACCTGGAGCGACTAAAGAAGAAAACACGGATTAGTTTCGGAGTGGCAAGAACTGCACATTTCATTTGAAACATCCCAGCCCAATTCAGCACACAACTTTGAAGCAGTTTAAATTACTGCTTTTTTAATAAAAATCGATCACCTATTGCCTCAAACAAAGAACATCCTAAGACACACTCAAGAGATGCTCTACCTATTGCAATTTTCCCCAAGAAACTGAAATGATTAGGTATTCTGAGTACATCTGTACAAATTAGCATGCAGCTAGTCCTACCTGCGAGACCTGGAGAAGGAGCGAGAAGGCTTGTGGTTCCTCTCCCGTGACAGCGATCTCTCTCTTCTTCTGTCTCTGGAGAGGGACCTATTAAAAAGTAAAACAGAAGATGAATACAGCATCAGAGCAAAGTAAACTCAAGTAGCTTAAAGAACTATCTGAAGAGGTTCCCTCTGGGAGTTAAGGTTTTAACTATTTGGTCAGAGGGGAAAAAAAAAAAAAAAGTTACAGATTATAGTACTAGCCTTTCCTTCAGGTAGGAATAATTAGCCCGAGCCATTCAGTACTGCTTAAGTTACGCTGTGAACAGTCATCCTGTCCTCTGCAGTAGTAGCGGTCAGAGTCACAAAGTGGCACTTGCTGCCTCAGCTATGGAAGAAGGGAGTGCACAGAATCCCTTTACTTTTGGTTTCCTTGCAGGTATGCACCATCCCACACCACGTGAATGTAAGAATCACACGTAAATACTGAAAGCTTCAAAAATCCTCTAAGAGCTGCAGTAGCACCTACCACTTCATACTACCTGAAAAGAGAACAAACTTACTAGCCACTGTTTCATATAAAGTATACTTAAGGCTCACTGCCCCTGCAGGGAAGTAGCTTTTTAGCATGGAAAATTCATCCAAGAACCGCTGGGGACCCTGGAAAGCTGCAGAACATAAAAGCTATTTGCTTCCATTTTTCTTATATCCATATATCCTCATTTGCTTCTGTATTTCAGCCAATAACCCTTTAATCTCAAATACCTGTATAAATATATTAAATTCCAGACAAGCAGTGCAACAAAAACAAATTCATTTTTCTCCTTTATTGAGTTGTAACTCCTATCCTGACATCTCTACTATCCAAAAATCAACTTTTTTTGAGCTGTTACATACCTGCTGCGGCTACGCGAAAAGCTTCTCCTTCGCGGTGATCTAGAACCAGAAAGAGAGAAGTGAGGCTTTTTACCAGTTCTTGCCGCATTCATGGAGTGAGGCATTTCCCAACTTGTCAAACTCACTGTTGGGCCCAGGGAACGTGCCAAGAATAACTGGCATCCATCATCCAGTAAAACGCATGGAAAGATTAGGCAGTAAAACAAAGCTCAGTGTGAACAGCACGTTTCCAACCACGAATCACTTTAACTACGAATGCTTCACAGCAGAGTTGTCCAATGCAACACTTCCATTTCAACTAAATACACTGCCCAGAACACCACACCAAAGTCCCACAAGTGGTTCCAAAAAAAAAAAAAAAAAAAAAAAAAAAAAAAAAGAAAAAAAGCACAGACCAAATGTTTTGGAACCCATGCAAGCCAAAAAAGGTCCATGATAAGATATAAGAGATACCAAGTGGAAAAAGTGAAAATGCGCTCAAGTGTAAATATTGATAATGCCATTAAGTGCTACATTAGAACTGCGTATCTGTGATTGTCATTCTTAATGCCAAAAAGTGTGTTTAGACTTTCTTTAAAAAAAAAGAAAAAAAAAAAAAAGAAAAAAAAAAACTTAGCTTGGCCCAGTTCATCCCAAAAAGTAATTGTTTTAAGTTTTGAAAACTGTTAGTAAAACCATTTAAAGGTGATAGGATTTTTTTTGGCAAGGAAAAGCTAAGTTTGTTAGAGCTTTATTAAAAAAATTTAGTTTGGCAACTCACATGCAAATATCCTGGTATTCACGTTGTTTTATTTACAGTGTAAGAGCTTCCGTATCACCCTTAAAAGTTTTCTCAAGCAACATATGTACGTTACCACTCAAATTATGCACAGCCAGCCTTTGATTGAGAAAAGTAATTACTTATAAGCCGCTTACTCCTTATTTTAACCAGCAGTAAACTGTATAAGCAGGAAAAACTTACTAGTTTTTGGTTTCAACAAGCTAGAAATGGTGAGGTGAGGCTGCCGGACTGACTGCCAAGAAGAATTTGCTGAAAAGGTTTTGCCAGATGTTGCGTTGTATTTAGTTGGTTGGCGAAGGGGGTGTTGTGGATTTTTCCTGCTTTTTTGTTAGCCGAAGGCTGCTGCTGTAGTTGTTGTGAAGACATTTGGTAAATAAACAGCTGAGCTGATTGGCCGGGAATGTGTGGGCGGTCGAGGTGGCTGCTGCCGATTTGGTTAAGGTTGGAGAGAAGGCTGAGAGAAAACAGCATGCTCGGGAACCAAAGGGCGGTGCAACCTGACGACTGGCCATGCCTGGGTCATGTGAAACGACACCAGCCAAGCTGCATGGGGCGCGCTGGTCACATGACGCTGAAAGGGCTAGTTGACTGGCTAATGCAGACTCAGAGGGTGGTGAGAAGAGACATGATGGTGACTCTGTAACGGGTTCATTTTTATTAATAGATGGACCAAAAAGCATAAAAAAAATGAAAAACAAGCCATCAGTACAACCATCTATTAGCTAACAATTACTCCTACTGTGTTATTTTTTCAACAGCAAAAGGGTAAGCTCGAGACCCTGACTTGTGAGGACTTCACTCACCTGCAACAGGTCAACTCAGTCCTGCAAGAGCCACGTTGCAGTTAACAGCCAGACAACCTAGTCTGGGTCCAAGAATGTGCCAGTTACCAAAAATCCTGCTCTATTTTAGACCTGGGTTTGCAAATCTCAAGTGACAGAATTGTCACATGATGACTTCATTTAAAATTGATGCTAGAGTCTCAAGGTTTTGGATGTTTAAAGCAACCGTTACTTGATTTATTATTGCAACAGCTGCCTACTTGGAGTATTTAAATTGTGCAAATAAAGTGGAGAAATAAATCTGTATGAAAAAGCCAAGTTGCTGTATGTAATGTTTTGCCATTATGGAATAAAGGAAAGGAACAGCCTAAGTTGAAGTATGGGGAAGAACGGGAAAGTGTGACTAGAAGATGAGCAGATTTGGGGAGGAAAGAGGATAAATCCAGGACAGAGGGCGCTGACTACCAACTTGCACAGTGACCTAAGGACAAAAGCCAACATTCAACACAACTTATGTTCACCTCCATTTTGTTTTTTTTAGCATTTGGCATCTCCAAATTGTGATCAGATAGATGAATGTTATCCACCAACATGCTTTACAAAGCCTGCTTCTATGATGCTAAGTGGTAACAGTGCCAACTGCTCTATGAGGGTACTTTGACCCAAGGGTACCTGCGGCGAGGAGGAGGACTTCTCCTGCGATAGTCATCTCGAGGGCGCCTGCCCCAGGACGGAGGGGGACCACGGTTCCGACTCCGCTTTTCGCCATTGGAGAGCTCCACTCTGACTCGACACCCACAGAGGGTTCTGAAAAAGGAAGAGCCCTTCATTACCTTTCCTCTCAACAACCCTGTTTGCACAAAAGGCAACTTTTACAGAGGAATGAACCCCCACAGCAGAGAGGAAGGAAGTCTCCATAATCTTTTTAGCCAAACATACCTTACAAAGAATTTTAAAAAACAGACCACAACACAACCAATTAAAGGTCTGGTCAATTCTGAAAGCTCAAACTACTAAAGCAGGCAGGGAAGGAACCTGGAGGAGTTTCACTTATCAGCTCCTGCATCTTTATTGTAACACCATCCTGAGTTGAACTGATGTAGATGACATGGTCAACTTCAGAGGTTAAGTCTAAAATATTTAATTAGCTCTCCCAATGTTATTCCTGCAGCATAAAGCTCTTAAATCACTGTGCAAATAATTCTGCATAACAGATGGATTATTAAGTGTTTGGCTTTGAAGCTGCCCACTTTTAAACACTATCACTAGCTGCACTTTGTTATTTTCATTAAGCGAACCACATCACAAGCAGCACATTTTACCTTCCATCTAGTTCTCTCACGGCATCAGCTGCATCACGTGGATCTTCAAATTCCACAAAGGCAAAGCCAGGAGGATTTCTCGCCACCCAGACACTGCGCAATGGTCCATAGTAGCCAAAAGCTCGCTCTAACTCCGTTTTGTTGCCATTGTTTCCAAGGTTACCCACATAAACCTTGCAGTCCAGCGGACAAGAGTCACGATGCATTGCTGAGACAGAAGAAAAAACAAAAAAGGAAACTATTTATTTCACGGACAACAATGGCTTATTCACCTAAAGAAAAAATAATTCACCTGATTTGCTTTCTGCAAAGCTACAATAGCAAAAGGAACTGGGATTTGAAGAAGGAACCTTCCCTAAAAGTGTTTCTGTCTGCATGTGAGCACCTCAGGGGAGTGCAGGGAATGTTTCAAAGTAAATAAAATAGGATCCCCCTTCAAAAATTGCTGTCTTGTTTCCACTGTTTAACTAAAATCAATTTAAATTTGTTACTTCTGAATCAGAACGTCTTGGAGAAATTGCTTTCTATTGCCCCCAGCTTTTGGGGTGTTTCTCTGCAGCCCCGGGGTTACTCAGGGAGGAGCGGGAGGCAAAATGCTGCATGGGCCAAGGGCTCCATTGTTCGCGGCGCGGCCCTCGGCGGAAGCTCCTAAAAACGGCGTTATCCCCAGCAAGGACCACGGCGGAAAGACTCGAGGGGCGTCTCGAGAGCCTCTCCTCAGCGCTGCGTAGGGAGCCGCCACCCCCCAGAGCGGGCGGGCGCCACGCCACCCCCGCCGCTCCTCCCGCCCGGCCGCGCCTCGCCTCGCCTCACTGGCCACTGCTGCCGAGGGAGAACGACGACTAGCGGGCTCCTCAAGGCGGCCTAGCCGTCTCTTCCCCGCCCGGCGTAGCGGCGGCCGCCGCCCGCGGCCCGACTTTACAAAATGGCGGCGGCTCTTTGTTCGCCGCTACCGGGCCGCACCGCTTCCATCCACCCTTCCGGGGACCGGGACCGCAGCTGCCGCCTCCCCCCACGCTCTCCGAGGTGAAGCTCCTCACCGCTGCTAAGAGGGAGGGCGGGCGAAGGGAGCCCGCGCTAATTTCGCAGCCGACTCGACCCCCAACGAGACTCCCGCTCCGCTTTTCCTCACTGGACAAAATGGCGGCAAGCACCTTCCCCGCCCGCCCTTATATACGGGACGCGCGATCCCGCTCCTGGGCTCCGGGCAACGAATGAAAAGGCGCCTTTGCGCCGATTGACAGGCCATCTTGCCCCACCCCTTCCCGCCGGACACGCCCATTCTGTGGCGCGGCCGCGCAGCCCCAAATGGCGCCCGGGCCGTTCCGGCTCCGCGCTGCAGCTGCGGCCGTTACCACTGGGTTGCAACGGTCCCTGGGCTCAGCCTCAGGAAAAAAAGGGAGCGGAAACAGCCCCAGGGAGGTTATTTTGTTAACTTAAAGGAAAAATAAGCCTTTTTTCCCCCTCATTTTTTTCCATATTCAGGTCATGTTTTTCAGCTCCTTGCCCTAAGCTTTAAGGTTTTACCCGTATGAAAGCTCTGAGTCTGATAGTTACTTAATCCCCAAGGGCAAAACTCAGGGTTACCCCAAAGTTTAGGGCAGACGTCAAGCCTACAAAGGCAAGAAAGGGCTTTTCCACCCCAGGATCACAAACTGAGAGAACTGGAGCTTAAACCAAGGAATGTTGGTTATAGATCTATTTTTTTAGCCAGAGGACAGTGGTGTTGATAATGCTTTATTACTACTCACTTAGGAACAGCCCATAACTGACCATCCATGGAATATTGTGCATATATATATATATTACACGCACACAGACACACTTAATTTTCTCTAGCTTGTGTTTTCTCTAGGTATTAAATGGGGTATTTTGAACCCAAATTAACGTACACTCATTGTGTCTTCCGACCAGGAATCCTGCAGAGGTTCACCAAGCACACCCAAAATACTTGGATTAAGGACAACCAGCTAACATTACTCATTCAGTTTTTCCAAAATCCTTTCACAGCCTCCCTCATTAGCTTTAAGAGCATCTTACAAGCAAAATGCTTTTAAGAATCAAAAATGTGTACTTGGCAGAGAACCAACAAGAATTTTGAGGTAATCAGTGCTCTAAAATACCTCCAACGTGTGTACAGCTTTCTGACAATTATCAGCTTTCATTTAAGGAAATGCAATTCTCTGTAGCCTAAAATAGCTGGTAGTTAATTTCTGGACACCACAAAATCAAAGGAGATAATTGTAACTAACTATTTGAAGTCAAATGGTTTCTTTGAGATGGTGTTTTCCCATGTTTGCCTCCTTTCCTGACTTTTTAACTCGACCTTTTCCCAACTCTTCCCAATTTATTTTTTTTCTGCAATGTTTACTAGCACCTTCCTCATATCACATACTGTACGTTTGAAATGTGTTTTGCAATACTCACCAAGATACTAATGAGAGAGCAACACTGATAAACTTGTAACCTGTGTCTGATCTTTAGCTTCATGCCAAAGCTACTCGTGACATAGGAATAATTACAGATGACAGACTTGCAACAGAGGATTTATTCAAAGAGAGGCTCACCTCCTGCAAAGGCAGCAAGGAATTCAGCACTCATTTTGGAGATACCACCTGCTATAGTCAAGGCACTTCTATATGGACTTAGGTCCATGAAAGCACATGCCATAAGCAGCACGTCATGCAAAATCCAAACATTTAGCTTTCCCATGTTCAGCTTGCTTTTGGCATTATGCAGAGACCAAATGGTCATGACAAAAGACAGGTCAGAATTGTGACAATGACACCTGGGGAAAAAAACAACAACCCTGTTTTCACACTCTCAGTCAGTTTTATGATGCCCCTTTTGTCTCCCAAAAAGATGATATCCTGGATCAACTTTGAGTGTTGCTATGTGTCACACCTGGACTATCTTGTGAAATTCTTGCAGATTCAGCCCATCTTCACATCCTGTCAATACATTAATCTTGATGAAGGCTATATTCTACAGAAGCAATGACTTGCATCTGTCTGATCTTTAGATACACTAAAACCAGTCCGTGTGTGCTTATTCCTGCCACAGCTGCTCTTCTATTTACAAGCTACCAACAGCAACTCAGCAGGTCCCTCTGACCTGTCCCCTCAGTTTACAAAAGTCTGTATTTCAGCAACACTCCTGTGAAGGGTTTTGGCTGCATCCCGCAGTCTAACACCCACTTTCTGCTCCTTTTATATCTGAGGACATTCCTTATAATCCCTGGACTGGGATTATATGCCGCTGGGAGTCCCATGAGCTGGGCACTCCTCTAGCATAAAGCTTCTTGCTGCTTCCTGCAGATCTAGGGAGGAGAACCTAAGTGCTCAGGAAGCCCAGGCAGGATTTCAGGCTACCCCTGAGCAAAAGAGGAGCCTTGGACCCACCTGGGGCCAGTTCCTACCTATCCACCTCCTCACCTCGTCCAGCCAAAACCAAGATACAGGCACCAGATGGCGGCATTCCCCTCTTGCAGGGGCAGATCCCAAAGGGTTTTTCAGGGAAAGCAGGCCTCATGGCACTGAAAGATATCCCTTTTACTTAGTTTTTGCTCAGCTGAGGTTATCAGGAGACTTTTCCAGGCATTCTGCTACCAGAACCAATCTGCAAGAGCGCAGCGGGGTTCACAGAAACAGCACAAGGGAGCAGAGACTTTGTCTCAACCTTGCCACAACTTGTTTTGTGCACAGAAAATATTCCATATTGAGGACTGATTTAGGAAAAGAAAGAACCTTTTCAAATTCAAATCTGAACTCAATGGCAGGTGTAAGACTTACCCTTGTTACTGTGTCCAGGTAGAGCTCTGTGAGACTTGGGTGCTTCTGAAAAAAAGTAAAAGAATTACAGTGCTGAGCCTGGCTCGCTGCAGGAGCTCTTCCTAGGAAGGTGCACTAGCTGCTGGCTTAAGGGCCAGGATTTAAACCTTCCCACACAGGCCAGAGGCTAGTCCTGAAGCCTGTATCCCCCTTCTACTCCCAAGGGGATTATTTATGCCCTTTAGGATTACACAAGACTATGCCCCTCATTACAGAAGGGGAAAAAAAAAAAAAAAGGCAGGGGAGAGCAGGGAACAGCTACATGTCAAGGGGAAACCTGGAGCCCTCTCTCTCAAGCAGCTGAGTTTCATCTCCATCTTCATCTCCATTAATTGGTCACCAAGGTGATGCTGCTGTCATCTCCTTCCTCTGATGGGCACAGGGCTGGCGATGGCCCCAGGGGCACAGAGCCAGGAGGGTGCGGCGGTGCAAGAGCCGCTGCGCCCCCGGCTTTGCTGCGAGGTGTCATTTCCTTCCAGCCTTCGGTTAGGGAGGCTGGGTAGGGAGAGCAGCTGCTCATTAGCAGCGGCTTCACCAGCCGCTCGGAGCAGGGGGGAAACTATATTTACCATCCGTGTGCGGTCAAACTGCTTCCTCTCCAGGGCGGTGCCCGTCTTTCCACACACCGTGCTGAACTGCTCGGATGCAGCGCAGTCTGTAAGGCAGGAAGCACTGAGGAGGGGGAGAAAAGACGCAACAAAGTGGATTTTTTACATTACAGAAGCACCAGATCTGTCAGGGTGCAAATTCCTGCTACTACTGAATGTCCTGAAAGGTACACGGAAATGGATTCATCAGCTCTACCCATCTCCATGCAGATAATGTTCTTTATGCAGCCCAGATTGTTTAATTAAGTTTTAAAGTCTCAGGCAGGAGGATTCCCCCCACCATCTTCCTAACGAGGCTATTTGCAAATTCTCTTTGCTCTCAGTTGCCTCCCCTCATTTCTTTTCCCCCCTCGACTGGGCCTCCAGGCTTTCTCTTTCCTCTTTTTCTTTCATGCTCTGCAGCAAGGCCTATTCCCTTCCTCCCCCACCTGGCTCCCTGGGGAGAGGGCTGGAAAGCAAAACAAAGGAATCACTCACTGGGAAATCGTAATTTGCACAGCCCTCTCCACTCGAACACTCCTGCTGGAAAAGGTGACAAACAACAGAGGTTCTGTCTTGTGTGAAGTCAGGCCCTCAGCCCAGGAAAAGCTGGAGGGTGGGAGTGAAGGTCTTTGAAGACAAGGAAAAAAAAACTTTGATGGATTGATTCGGCTTTGCAGGAGGCTCTGAAGTACCCCAGGTCCAATCAGCTGGGTTTTCTGATTGCTTTGTAGGCAAAATGAGATCTTACTCTGCTCTAGCTTGTTCCGGGCTCCTGCAAGAATGTATCTAAGGGCAGCTCACCTGCTACTGTAGTTTGTACCATTTCTCCTTGTACAATTAGCTACATTGCCATGATCCCTGTCTCCTGCTACGCTTGCACCTATGCCTCCTGCAAAACATAGACCTTATTATTCTAATTCCGTAGGAATCTAGAGGCTTAAACTGACTCCAAGCTCCCTTGTCCTTTAGGTTAGAGATGTGCAGGAAAAAGTCACATAGTCCGAGTGTCCGGTGAAAAGCAGTGCTGAGGGATGGTGAAGCCAGGACTGAGCACTCCTATGTTCAGTAGAAATGGTTAGAATTATTAACTGATAAGTGTCGTATTTGATATTCTCTTTAAATATATTGCAAACCATGGAAATCAGTCCCTGCAAACATTTCTATCCCATGGCTGGTGTTTGAGCCTGAAGTCTTTGGGCCTGATGTTTTCTCAGAGATGTAACCTTACCTCAGGGTCCTCAGAGGCTTCTCAGGACGTTAGAAAGTGACATCCAAGGTTAATTTTGACTTCTGAGTCCTTAGTTGGAAGGAAATATCCACTGGAAAGGAGTAGCCAGGGCGATGCAACTTGGCCACTGCAGAATGCTTCAAGTGCCCATATAATGAAGACCTGTCCGTGCGACTAACCTGCCTGCGGTATTAGTTCTGGCAGAGATGCTACTAACTGCTTTTAGTGAAACACAGACTTGAAAAGTTCAGGGTGAATTAGACTAGATGTTCTGAACATAATTTGTGGAAATACTTATTAGCTCTTGAAGACGTAACTAAGGAACTTTGGTTGCACAAACACATAATTGAGTTTAACTGCAGACTACCCTGGAAACTAAGATGAGAAACAGCCTTCTATTTTACCACCTTTTAGCAAATGTCACTTTTAATTGGTGATAGATTTTGTCCCCTTTAATGAGTGACACTCTCTAACAATGGAGATTCACATAACAAAATCAGGAACACTTATTTGACTGCTGTGAAATTGCCAGGCTCAAAATAAATTGTCAGAAATAAAATAAAAAGCAATTTGATGTCCACAGAAGCAGTGAGAACAGATGAGATGGCATGAGGACTGCTAACAGGGCCTGATCCACTTGTGCCAATGTGTTTGCATTCAGCCAAGACTGAGTTTAATAGCATGGTATAGGTGTGCCTGCCTATGTGAAATTAACTCATAATTTGTTTAAAATTGCCAAAGACTATAACTTCCCTTCAACCTTTCTAGGATTTTTTTTTTTCCTCAGGAATGACCATTACATTCACTTTCACAAATGGGAAGTGGTCAATTTAAACAGACCAGCGGTTCAGTCTAATGGACCATGGACCATCCACCTCACAGTATCTACATTCCCATGGAATTACCCTGGTTGCAGATCATGAAGCGGGTATCAAACCTCACACTGCATTAACTCATATGGTTTCAGGTGCTAATTCAAAGCCTATCACAATTTGGCTTTTTGCCTGAGCTATTACTTGGCTTTTGATTGTTTAATGAGTTGATAAGTTTCCTCTATATCTCTATAGTTTCTAAGATTTGAAACACATATAATTTACTGAACAACCAATGCATTTAAATTTGTACTAAACATTAAAATCCAGTGGGATCTTATTTACAAATTCCTTACTTTTTCTGCAAGTAACTGCCCTGTGTTCCTAATTGAATAATTGGCATTATAGACATCAGCAATATTGTTGATTTAGATTCCAGATGTGAACATTTTTGTCCCATATTAAATCAATCTATGAGAACAGCAAAGGAGTGAGATGTGTTTTGCATCCCAGAAACCTTTTTCCTGGTCACCAGTAAAACAGCAGGTTAAAATATTCACTTTCCAACATTGTGGGGAGGATTTGTGTTAGAATGAAAAGTTATCACAAAATAGGAAAGACAGCAAAGGAATAAGATGCTTTCCACAAACTTATCTTCTTTTCCATAGTCCCCCATGAATAGAACATCTTAGAATCCAAGATTTATCATCATTAGAAGTCAGGAGCTGTCTCATTTCACTGACAAGAGAGGGAAGGTCTTAGTCACAAAATGCTATAGAGATCATTTCTATTGTTTCTGTGCTTTCTGGGCAGGTATAAAAGAAGGTGAAAGACACTCACTGTCACTGCCACTGGAGCGTCACTGGAAAACTAGCAAGGAGACACATCCGTGCTGATCAGCACTTCACCGCAGGCTCTAGAGAATAGTAAGTAGATCCCATGTTACTTTTGAATATATAATTTGCCTTTCCATCCATTCATTGCTAATATCCAAATTAGCATAAATAAGATTAATCTGGGGAGATGTCGAGTGGTGTTGCTTATTATCCCAACCTGCTTCTGTACCAAAAATTATTTCTTCAAGAAATCACTGTTTTCGTCATGTGGTAACGCATCTTGATTATTCTTGATGAACAATTTAGTTGCTGCTATAAAACCATTTAGGTCTTAATACAACAAATAATCCAGGATTTGTTAGTAGCTAGAGGGACAGCCTTAAGTCAATCCTAAAAGCAGGGTACAGTCATTAGTGTAAAAAAAAATGCAGAAATTTCAATGATAGAAATGATAGACATGGTCATAAAGAAACAGAAGTGTTGAAAGGATCATTAAGTATAGGGATACCACTGCCAGGAACAGATCAATAACTGAATACAGGTATAACTTAGATGCAAATAGTTGTTGCATGATTATATTTTCTAATTTTCACTTCTCTGAGTCAGATATTGCAGATGTACAAGTCCAGATTCCAGGGCTCTGTCCACCTTTTAAATTAATCTGCATAGTCCAGTTTTAGCTCTTTTTGAGTTTTCTGACATATTTCTAAGGTAGAAATCCTGGTGTTTTTTGGTTATATTTCTGTTAAGTTTTTATCAGGAAGTCATTTTAACACTTCCAAATAAAATAATCTCCTGTGCTGGCAAATGGATAACAGAAGGAAGTAAAATATTAACAGATAATAGTAAAAAGGAGATCTAGAACTCCTAGGAAAGAAATGTAGCAAATTACTATGAAATATATTTATATTTTACTGCTATATAGTATGAACTGCAATGATGTTATGAGGTAATATTTCACAATATGCTCTGCTGTTACTAATGGCTATAGGTTGAAATTCATTTTGCCGGGGGAAAGAAAGGATTTTAGGTAATATCAGCCACTTCTTGTCCTGTCAAACAGATTTAACGAAGAAGAGAAAAAATGTTCCTGCTCCAGAGATCTCTGCAGATGGTTACTGTTCTGGCAATTCTTCTTTCTTGTTTTGCAACATTACAAGGCACTGAAAAGTAAGCAATATCAGTCTTTCCCTTAATCTTGGTTTAATGGACTGTATTCTCCTTTACTGCCATGAACCCCAGGGCACAGGCGAAGGAAGATTCCATACATCTGATGCAGCAATGTTTTACATCCCCCTTTATGCAGTCCAGAATCAGGCCAGCTGCATTTTAGATGCAAAAAAAAATTATACCATGTTCAGTGCATGTCAGCTGATGCTTTTAAAAACACTAGCAAACCACGCAAAGATGCTCAATGAAAGTCAAGGAGATGACAGAGATCCTGTGTTTAGGGCCCCATATAGATCAAAATCTGGAGTGTGAGCCTATAGCCGGAGTTAGCTGTATCTAAACTGTCTGAAATCCAGAAATATTTCTATCCTGGAATCAGTCTGCTTTCCCCACTTGATATTTGACTCAAACGTTTTGGTATGTCTTAAGAAAATAAAGATTTGTTTGAATTTCATGGATACCACTGATCTCAATTAAATTTCTTTTGACTTACATCTCTGGAAGGAAAGAAGCAAACATAACAACTCCAGAACATTACGGTCATGAAAAAAAAAGATTTTTTTCTTGCAGTATTTGCAGTTCTGAGAAGAAGAAAAATTTGGGTGTAGACCAAATTGCAGTGCTCTAGAAATCTGTGAAAGTCACTATGCCACTCCATGCTTATATTTGGCTTTATTATTATTAAAGGGAATTCAAGGTAATCAAACTCTTTCTTCCCATTGCAGTAGGAGAGCAGTGACGGAGCATCAGCTTATGCACGACAAAGGGAGGGAATTTCAAGGGCTCAAGCGCCTGATGTGGCTCCACAACGCCCTGGGTAGTGTGCACACCGCCAGCAGCAGGGATGTTTCCCTTTCAAATGCCATGTGGGATTCCCAGAAGAGCAGAGATCCCACAGAGCTCAACAGCAGCAGCAGAGAGGAGACCTCAAGCCTGGTGAAACAGCTGCTGGAACCGATGGAAAAAGAACAAGGCTTCCCCCTGTTAAAGAAGCCGGATTTACTGCAATATATGTAGACCCCAAAGGGTAATTGGAACCCACCACATCTTTTGAACCTCCTTCAAAGTGGGCAGCAAGAGAAATCCTAGTGCCCAGCAACTGGACTTCTCCCACTAGTCTGAATCTAACTCAGTACGTTGCTTTAGACATGTGATGTTGTGAAGAAAAGCTCTAATGCAAAAGTGAACCGCCAAAGAAAAATTATGTGCATTTGTTGCATTAACTACCCCTGAAGAGCTGAAAAAGCAAGTCTCAGAAGGACCCAAATTCTCTCTGTAGCAGGCAGTCTGAATAGTGTGATTGTGAGATGGGGTGGTTTTTCACAGGCCAGAAATATCTCTTTCTATGCCAGGGTCCTCTCTGTTACTGCCATCTTAAAACCGTGGCAGCTCTTGTAGTCCAGGCATAGCAGGAAGTTTGGTTCATTAATCTGCGTATTCTCAGGTTCATTCGCAATCTCATGTTTTGCCTCCTAAAGAAACAGCAGCTCCGAATACATATTCTCCTTTAAGTCCCTCCTGCCTGACAGTTTGCCACTTTCTGCAGTAGTAATAACTTTAATCAGACTTTACGCTCTCGGGTTTATTATTTTGCTGCTTTCTGAGCATTTATGTTTTAGGAAGTCTCTCATCTCTCAGTTTTTCCTCTAGGATGGAGGCAAACATTTGCCAGGCCAGGGAAGTAGATATTAGCAGCTGATGCCCACTAATCCCAGCCACAGACATTCACCTTGTTCTGCTGATTGAGGAGTGGTAAGAATCATCTTCCAGCCTCAATATTTGAGCTTTTTAAGATGTCCTACCTTTTCCTTTTCTTTCCTCTGAGAAACCCCCTTGAAGAGCTCTCATAGCTCACCACACCAACTTCATGAGGCCACCTGGGTTTCCTGAAAGAAAAATAGATGGCACAGAGATTTTGGTTTGCTCTTCACCTTCACCAGCTCTGTCTTGCAAAACAAGAGGTCCATTTTAATTGCAAAATCAGTCTGTCAGAAATTAAATGTCTCTTGTGTTACGATTATAGCAGCATTCCCGTCATGCAGGGACGGTATGTGACACTTTAATTCCTGAATCTCCCCTGCCACTGCTGGACCTCAGTAGCATGTGCAGGGTGTATTTCACAGCAGTATCTTTGGTACCCAAGAAGTCTTGATGTAAAGTAATAGTAGCTATAGACTTAAAAGTAATATTAATAAAAACCTTCGCACTGTATTGTAGCTGTGCTTTGTAGCAATATTAATAAAATGAAGAGAGATTCCCTTTGTTAACACGCAAGTGGAAATCTTTGCAAGCTGTAAATGCACTATCTGCATTAACCTGTTATTTGCTGACCACTGAGATTGGACAAAGGTTTGAGATTCTCAACCTTTAGCTCAGCGCAGGCCGGGCAGAGTTAAAAGCTCCACTGGAAAGCCCCTGGACGGCTGTCCTTGCCCCAGGCCAGCTCTCTCCTCACAGCAAGGTGTCAGTGCCCTTCCAGAGCCTTCCACATGGTGCCCACTCAAAACTGCAGTGAAACTGAGGTGCTTTCAGATATTTCTAAGAAAGCAGACCTTGGGAAGCACCAGAGGGCTGAGAAGAAAGCTGTTCGATATGACGAGTTGGCTGAGCTTGGATGCTGAAGCTAATTTACGGCAAAACGCGCGGATATGGGAAAAACGGAGCGCACCCTCCCCTCGGGTGACACCTGGGCATTGCGCATGCGCGCGCGGTAAAGCCTCTCCCCCCACACACCCCGCCCAAGCTGGCGGGAAGCGTCGCGCGCATGCGCAGCCCGTGGGGCTACGGGGAGGGCGGGGCGGCAGCGTGGCCGGGAGGATGGGGGCGCATGCGCGCTGCCGCCGCGCTCCCCTGGGGCGCTTGTCCCGTCCGGGTCGCCGTCGGTGGCGGCGCGGGGGGCGGCGGTGCCGTGGCTTGGGCTCCGCTTCGCCGCCCTCCCCCCCAGCTCCGCCTCCCTCCGCCGGGACCGGGACCGGGTTCGGTACCGGGACCTCGCCGTCTCTTCCTGCTCCTGACCCTCCCCCCGCTCCGGGGGGCTCCGGTAAGCCGCCCCCTCGCCCCGTTGCCATGGGAACCGGGGGCCGCCCCCGCCTCAGGCTGCCGCTCCGGGGGAGGGGGAGCTGCGAGCCGGGTTCCCCCCCCCCCAGGTGCTCGTGTCACGTCCGTCCCCAGAGCGAACGCACCTGGAACGCGCAGGTGGCTTCGTTCCCTTTGAGTTTGATACTTTATTTTTCCTCTCCTTTTTCTTTCTTTTTTTTTTGGGGGTCCTTTCTAAGCTGCTTCTACTAGATAATTTTCACGATTTTCTAGGAAAACGAAAACCAAGGCAGAGTATTCCTGGAGACGCCGTCCGCTCTGTGTGGTGTGGGGGGCAGGACTCTGCGTCTCCCTGTCGTGGCACATAAATGAGATTAAAAAGTATAGCTAGAGGTTCATACCTGGTTCTCTTGTTATATCTTTCCTATGAAGAAACCTTTAGGCATATCAAACAAAACATTTAAGGTTATAAAGAAGGGCATTTATAAAGATACAGTGACGCCTTATAGATTAAAAAAAGTAAGCAAGGACAAAAATCAATTTTGGCAGCACCTAAATATTGTAAAAAGGGGAAGTCTGTCTAACCTAGCTTTGTCTGCAATTTCGAGTAATAGTTACAGCTTCAGCTCTGTTGCTACAGTTACCTTATGACCGGTAAACGCAGGCTAAAATACAACTTTGCATATGATGTCTCTGGATTTGAATGTGTTTTAGAAAGCAGAATTAGGCTCTAAGTGTGCCCCAGGGCTGTGCTGCAAGATGGATTTGGCGTGCTCTGATATATTAAGAGAATTCACTGTGTAAATATAGAATGCTTAAACTAGAGTGTGTTTATTATTTTAAGCAACTAAATGCCTTTTTTTTTTTTTTCTCAGTCACTCCATCATCAGGATAACTTTTAGGATTTTGATAAAATTCACTGTAGAGGAGGCCGCTTGCAACTGATGGTTTTATTTCTGCAAAGGTCAAAGGAAGAGGAACTTCTGGATTAGATGTTTGCGTGATGTTTTTGGACTTAGTATTTATGAATGATAGGGAGAAAATATTGGGAGCAATGCAAAACATCTGCAGCACTGCCTAAAATTGTGGGTTTAAGGCATCGTGTTTCTCAAGTTTCCTTCCCTCTTATTTTCAGATCAAAAATATTCAAAACAGGAAGTTTGACTTGTACCTTTGTTTTGTAAGATTTTTTTCGCCGTGCTTGGTCACAGCTTATACAACTGGACTGTTATCACTTGTTCTGCTGATAATACTGAAATTTAGCTTTGGCCTCTGTGATTCAGCAGCGCTTAATTGAAAGTGATTTGGCATTTCTAATGTCAGATGTTGCCTCCCTTTTTCTTTCCTAACAGCCATGGCAATGACAGGCCCGACACCCTGCTCATCCATGAGTAATCACACCAAGGAGCGAGTTACAATGACAAAGGTGACATTAGAGAACTTCTATAGCAATCTCATTGCCCAGCATGAAGAACGGGAGATGAGGTAAAAGCCTTTCTTGCTTCCTTTCCAAATTGCTTAAGACCCTAAAAGAAATGTTAGCTGAATCTTTGCTGTATTGGTCCAAACCAAAAAAAAAAAACACTTGTAGTTTAGGGTGGAGCTTTTTGAATCTTTGCTGAAATAATCTGAAACATTCTTGCAGATGCAAAAGCTGAGATGATGGTCATAAAGTTTTACAAAGTGTACATTTGATTATGTGAAACTAACTTCAGAATTATTCTATTGCTTCTTCCCTTTTGATGGCTCTTATGGCCTCAGTTTCCTTTTGGGTTGTAAACTGTGACAGAGGCAGCTGATAAGGAAAGATTAATCTTCTCAAAGGCAATGAGTGATTGCTCTGTGGATGTCATTTAATGTCGTTTCATGCTAACGTCTTGCCCGTGAATTAGCTGAATTTATCATATCCCTTGAAATACATCAGTCCAAGTATAACAAGTGATATAAGTGAGATGTATTATTTTTGTTATCCCTTGACTGGAACCTTCTAATTTGCTGAATACCCTCAAATTGTAGCATTGGGACTTGTGATATATTCCCAACTTGCACTGTAGTCTATAATCAGAATTCCTCTGCGTTCAGACTTAGAGTTGGAAAAGCCAACTTGATCCAAGTGGAACGCCTGTTCATTTCAGGAATAGCAGAAATGAAGAGGCAATTTAGAAATAAATATCAATTTCTCCAAGCCTTTAAATTAATAATGAGAGAAAAGAGGGAAAAAATCACTGATTTAATTGCTTTGTCTTTATATAGTTCTAGCTTTTGTTGTGAATACTGCTCTCTAATTCCAAGACTTCAGTGAAAACTTGTTGTTTAAGTTCTTTTTCTGAAGAACCGTAACGGACTTTCATAAGTTATATGCATTTTAACATGTGCAATTTGGACTTTAAATAGCATGGATAAAAGGTGCACTGAAGTGCTGATAGGAAATATTGAGGGTATTAAGGAGAACTTGAGCATTGCTCAGTCACTCTGAGCTGTGTAATGCTGGGGACTGTGGTGACAGTCATTTCGGCTGGCTGAGCTGCTGTTTTGAGTGTGAAATGTGCTGACTGGGTACTTAAATAAGGGCAAATTGATTTAAACACTGGATTCTGGAAGCAGTAGTCCACAATCCTATCTCTTAGTGGCAGCTGCTTGGGAGCACATGAGACCGGAACAGAATCTTGCAAAGAATGACTTGCATAAAAAGAAGGAATTCTTTGGTATGTCTTTAATGTCCTACCAAAAAAAAAAAAAAAAAAAAAAAAGACAAACACACACACAAAATACTGATCTCTGACAGTTGTTGAGGTGATCAGTGCTGGGAAAAGTTCCACGAGGTATTGATGTCTTGTTTTCTTTCCTTTTTCTGCCTCCTACATCAACCATTTTGTGCTAAGGCTCCCCCTTTTAGGGGGAGAAATAGTCTTTAAGGGGGAGAATGTGTACTGACACGTTCCCTCTTTCCAAGTATTTTTAGCATCTCAAGTATTAGGAAGTGGAAAAATTGTTGTTTTTTTTCTTTTTTCTTTCTTTTTTTTTTTTTTTTCATTTTGCTTATAGTGAGTTTGACACGCAGGGATACGACAAAGAGATGAAAATCCACAGAAGTTTTATAGAGCTTAATTCTCCTGGGAATAAATGAGACTTCAGTGCTTAAATATTTATATGGCGCTGGCCTTAGGTGACTTGCTCGGTTGTCAAAGAGAAAGCCAAGAATTGAATCCAGATCTCCTCAGTTTATGTTCCTGTACAGCAAAAACATATTTTGAAGAAGATGCATGAAATTGCAGGCAGGTTTAAGTTTTTGATATTAGAGAGGACAGAGCTAAAACAGTAAAATTGTAAGGTTAGATTCTTAAAAATCCTTTATATGACTCATCTCTTATGCTTGCTACTTGCTGGCATTATATCCTCTTTTCACAGCAGCACAGCCAGAGATGTTGAATATGTGCATGCAATTAAGAAAAAAATATTAAAGATTCAACCTCTTCTAATTTCTGTTTCTGCTTTAGACAAAAGAAGCTAGAACAAATGATGGAAGAAGAAGGCTTAAAAGATGAAGAGGTAATGAACAAGAAAAATGATTCTAATTGTTAGAAAACACAAGAGATTCTTTTGTAAATGGAGATCTAGCATCTTTACTCAGATTGGTGTCATCTGTACAGAACTTAACTGCAGAATTCTCACCTTTTTTTTTGTAAACTCCAGAAGAGAATCAGGAGGTCGGCACACGCACAGAAGGAGACAGAGTTTCTGCGTCTGAAGAGAACAAGGCTGGGTTTGGAAGACTTTGAGTCCTTAAAAGTAATAGGCAGAGGAGCATTTGGAGAGGTAAATCCAGAAAAGAGGAATGTTTCTGAAAGGCACTGATACCTGCTAAAGACTTAATAGTTCACATAAAGATAAGTTGAGCAATGCTTGCAGATTGATTTTAGTTTAATAGTTGCATCTGTTTTTATGCCTAATCAATGCTGGTTTAGAAATAATGTGCTTTAAATGAACATTAATACTGCTGAAAAGGACCTAATAGATAAGTTAAGTGCAGTTGGTCACTATTTTGAATTCCGGCCTTCGGGGGCTGGTTTACAGAACCGTGAGAACTGAAGGGTCACTTCTGTTGGGGTGGCCTTTTCCAGGGAAACCAGCTTTGGACCATCTAATTTAGATGAGTGGTTGCTGAATGTGTCATCTGTATTAAAATGATCTGGTGTCCTAGAATTAACAGAACTTGCATGCTGTTACCGTGCACTAAGTAATACTTGCTTTTAGCAATCTGATAAGCCTGCAAAAAAAAGAGAAGCCAAGTATCTGTTTTAAGAGCTTAATATTCAAATTTATGAATAGTTGTGGTGCTTAATGGCATATTTGACTCAAATTTTTGCATATTTTTCAGGTGCGACTTGTCCAGAAGAAAGATACAGGACATGTTTATGCAATGAAAATATTGCGCAAAGCTGATATGCTTGAAAAAGAGCAGGTGAATAACCCTATTAAGTAGAAACGTTACCATCTTTGTTTTAATGACTTTGGCAGATAATTGTGGTGTGTGGAGAGGAGGAACGGGTGCCCCTAGTCGATGTTTCCTAGCTAAAAACTTATGCTTGTTTTTTTGTTGATCTTTTTTTTCTTATTGAGGGAAGAAAACATTAAAAAAATCTCCTACGAATTCATGAGGACTTGTGGCTTCTCTCAAGCCTCCTTATATTTTATTTTTTAGTTTTCCTTGTCACAAATGTAAATGTTTTATGAATATTACTGCATTTTCCATTTATGGAATTGGTACTTGTTTAAAAAAATAAGCAACAGTCTACTCACACAGGAGCTTTGTGCAAAATAAGTGCGCCGGTATAAACCTATGCAAGAGGGTGAAGCTATATTCGAAGGACATATTAACTGCTTAGAAAAGCGCTAGTTCTTTAAAGATTAGGGGAAAAAAAAACAGGGTATCTTTGTATATAGGATTAACCTGCTTATGTAATCAACCATATGTTTCTCAGAACTCTGTAATTTATATTTCCTGTCTCCTGGTTTTTCACATGGTAATAAATCGTGTTTTGGACGAAAGCTGCTCAACTTTCTGGTGTCAAAAACATGCTTTGAAAATCCATTTTCAAAGGTGTTACACTAGTGTATCACCTGAAAATATTTTAGTGGTTAACCTCCTGATGTTTTGAAGCTTTCTGCCCTCATACAGAAGTCCTTTCAATATTTAATGCTTTTGAAGATAAATTACCCAGTGAAATGCATTTATCTAGTAAAACATAGGCTTGTAATTAATCAAATGCATACGTGTATCTCCAGGTTGGCCATATTCGTGCAGAGCGGGACATCCTAGTGGAAGCAGACAGCTTGTGGGTCGTGAAAATGTTCTATAGTTTCCAGGATAAGCTAAACCTCTACCTTATCATGGAGTTTCTGCCTGGAGGTAATTACCTGAAATCAAAAGGTTGTTTTTCCTTTCATTCTGTGCAGGCCTAACCTCAGAATTACAAATCTTGTCTTTTATTACTGGGACTAGAGCACTGCTTATACTGGACATTATTCTGTGAAGAAACAACTGGCCCCTAAAGCTTCCTGCTTGTTGGAGTCGAGGTGCTGAGCTCTCTTTTGGGTCAGCCCTGAGGTTGCCTGCTTGTCTGCTGGCTGCAGATCTTTGATGCTTGACCTTGATATTCTGCTCATTATTCTTGCTGTGTGATGGCAATCCACAGAACCATAACCATCTTTAATTTTCTATCCTTTCACTCTTAGCTGGCTTTTTGGGGGCAGCTGTGTAGCCAAAAGTACAGATTTTTAATCTGATATCCCTTTTTGCAGTCGAGAGTAGCTGTCTATAGCTGACTCTTTTTTGGGGGGATGTTTCTGTACAGGTATTTATTTAATCTTTGTGCTATTTAGAATTTTTAAGGCTACTCAAGACCTTCCCTGAGGAGGTCAGACTGATTCAAAGCACTGATTCAAAGCAAAATCCTTTTGCTAAGTCAATATATGTTTGCTAAGTCACATAATGTGTTGAGCAACTGTATTTTATATATTAAAAATGTTTCATGAAGTTCTTAATAGCTTAGTTTTTGTAAAATGTCCTCAAAATTAAGGGAGACTGGAGCTCATGTATTAATTTGTATTTGTTTGCTGGCTTTTAGGTGATATGATGACGCTGTTGATGAAGAAAGACACCCTAACAGAGGAAGAGACGCAGTTCTATATAGCTGAGACTGTGCTCGCCATCGATTCCATTCATCAGCTGGGTTTTATCCATCGCGATATCAAACCAGACAACCTCCTTTTGGATAGCAAGGTATGTGCTAACCACTTGGTGGTAGTAGTAAATAGGTCTCGTAATTTTTAATATTGACCTTAATTAGTGTTCAGGACTGTGAAAGAAGTCAATGTTCTTTCTTAGTTTGCTTCCTCCTGACCTTTGAAGGCATCTCTGCCATATCCTTAGGGAAGAAAAACAAAGTCTGACCTTTCCACCTTTAGTTGTATTAGTCCTTCACTCATGACGAATATTTTTGTGACAGTTGCTTCAGCTATTTTGGGTTATTTCAGCTGCAGTTAAAACATACAGTCAGTTTCAGTTCTCCCCTCTTAGTCAAGATGTTTCCTTTTGGTGTGGCATCTGTCCTGCACATGCTTCCCAACTACTGAGAAGATGACCATGAGCAAATGCCAAGGATGTAGCTCACTACATCAGTGGGCCTGAAAGTGAGCCATTTTCTCCCAGAAAAAGGACGTGTTTTTGAAGGCTGGTCAAATTACTTGACTGCTTCTAGATGTTTATTGCAGGTAGTTGCAGAAAAGTTGACTATTTCATTATTTCCTTATTGCTAACTGAGTTTGCTTAAAATTTAGCTTGTTGGAAAGAGCTTACCAGCAGTAAATACTTGCCTTTTATTGTTAGCCAGCTAATAGTGCAGTTTTTGTATTTCTGTTTTAGCTTTTTAGCTCAGTATGTGTACATCTAGCTGTAGATAAATTTGGGGTTTGAAAAATGATGTCAATTTTAAATTTGGAAGAAAAAAAATCCATGGAGTGAGTGTGGCTTTGCATTATGCACCAGGACTGATGCAGTGACTGACCTTAAGGGGATTTTCCTGCTCTCCAGTGGTGTCAATACCCAATGCAGGGACTACAGCTCCCTCTGGAGTCATTTACCCTCAGTGTGAAGCCATCACCAGCCCTCTGTGGTGCTGGGAAGTCCACAGCTTGCACGGGCAGAGGTTTCTTGGAAAAGAAGTAAAGGGCTGCTGGGCTTTCCTGTAGCAGGGAAGAAAGGATTAATAGCTTGATGCTGTGTCTGCATCAAGTCTTAGGCTAAAACAAGAAAAGCCAAACACTGCACGTACTTATCATACAAAATGAAGGGGAAGCAGTAGAAAAATATACTTGCTATGATAACATCTCACATTACTTCTGGGGCCTTTTTGTTTCTAGGGCCATGTGAAACTATCGGATTTCGGGCTGTGCACTGGACTAAAGAAAGCTCACAGGACAGAATTTTACAGAAACTTGAACCACAGTCTGCCTAGCGACTTCAGTAAGTTGCCTGCCTTTGGAAGCAGTAGCTGTGTGCTTGCTTTTGGGGTCTGAAAATGCTAAACATCATTTTAGTGTGAGCTCAGAACGCTGCAGATGGTGTCTAATAATCAGTGTTGTACCTTAAGGTGTGGTTTTTATTTTCTGTAAAACACTTTCTAGAAATAATTTGTTACTTTAATGAATGCAAGCTGCAGATTGCTGAATTCTCAGTGAATTTCAATTGTGAAGCAGTTATGGGGGAAGTCATTTATATAAATATAGCTAGCATGAAAAAACAAAATCTTTGTCTAATTAGCTGAACACATGGCTGAACAGGGCAAACTCAGATGGAATATTTCTAAGTACAAAACAGTTACTTAACTGCTTGGAGTCTGCATTTCCAGAAGTTTTTCTGTCAAATTGCTTTCTGCTATAGCTCTCCTTACCACATGTGATAAACTTCAAATAAAAACTGAAGTGTGACTTGGTAGATGCTAGCTGTATTTCCTGCATTATTTAAATTAACAGACGAGATCAGAGTCTCTTTGAACATTCAGATGTTTTCTCAAGGAGAATAACTTTGATCCTGAAGTGGTTTTTGACTCCCTAATGGAAGTCTTTATAACACTTTACCAAAAGTACTCAAAAATGCATGTGTTGCAGTTGAGGTTTGGAAGTTGTTGGTGAATTTAGGGTATCGATACATGTGCTCTTTGCATCTTTATGTACTGGCGGAAGAGGTTACATCCCTTGTTTGCTCTTAACTGTCAGCTGCCACTTTCTGCTGGAGGGTGGTGATCACTTTGATCTTCTGGAGGTGCCCTGTAGGTAAAATGAGCAAGGGCAGATTTACTGGCTCATCTCTGCTTAATGATGCTTATCTTCTGTGAGGTGAATTAAGGTGTGTTTCACAAATAGCTCTAGCATCTGGCTGATGGCAACCTTGGCCAAGAGGGCCAGTGATGAGCACCTGAGTTACCTCTTCCTCACACAGCTGAACACAAACTGGGTAGTTAAATCTACCAGGCTACTCTTTTTTGATGTTGGGAAGGAGACTTTAAGCTGTGCAGTGGTTTGGTAGTAAAACTCTCTGTGCGGTGACCAGTAGGATGCAGTCACATATATGTTCCAATCTGCTTTAGCTTTCCAGAACATGAATTCCAAGAGAAAAGCAGAAACTTGGAAGAGAAATAGACGTCAGTTGGTAAGCACACCTCACCTGCTGGGAAATACTCTGCTTACCTTTTAGCTAAAACTGCCCACTCTTGCCATTTTCAATATAAAAATGGGGTTGTCGCTCATTCTCCCTGCGTAAAGAAAATGATAACTTTGCCTGTTTCTCTGAAAAAACGCCTTCAGACTCCTTTACCTGAACATGTTGACTTTGTTTGACATATCTTGAAGGCTCTAAACAGCTTTGCTAAAGAAACAGAACAGAAAGAAAATTGAATGGAAAATCTGGGGTCATCTTACTGTTTTTGTAGAAGCTCCCAGTTCCATAGCAGTAAGTTTTCATGGAAAGATATATAACTGAAGGAATTTGTTTCAGGCTTTTTCCACGGTGGGAACCCCGGATTACATTGCTCCTGAGGTTTTCATGCAGACCGGATACAACAAGCTTTGTGACTGGTGGTCGCTCGGGGTCATCATGTATGAGATGTTAATTGGTAAGACACAGGCAGTGCTCATTTTTAAGCAGGAATTGTGCCATAGAGTATCAGCCGTCTTGCCTGTGCTCGGTCTGAAAGCATCCACCCCATGCTTCTTTTCTGAGGTGTGTTCTAACTAATGCACTGCAGGTTTTAGTATTACAGGAACTATTTTTGCTCTATAAAAGATGGCATTTTTCTTCTTTTTCCTTTTTTTTTTCAGGTTACCCACCTTTCTGTTCTGAGACTCCTCAAGAAACATATAAGAAAGTAATGAATTGGAAAGAGACTCTCACATTTCCTCCAGAAGTTCCGATATCTGATAAAGCAAAGGACCTTATTTTAAGGTGCCAGTCATATGGTCTACCAGTTAATACATTACTAACTTCCTTCTCATGCAAACTGTACTAAGTACCTCTCACATCTAGTTTCACACTAAAAAAAATGATGCTTAAGAGTGCTACTTAGTTTTTCACGTGCGTCAACTGCTGAGCTCCCAAATCAGATACGTTTGTACCTTGGAGTTAATTTAGTGGAGCCCTGACTGAACTGTGCTAAAAGGAGCTCCCCTGTAGGTGCTGCTACTTCTGCAAAATCTGAATGCTCCTGCTCTTTGGCTTCCCTCCGAGCTTCTCTTGGCAGTGATTACATCTGTTTATCAGAGCTGGCTTCATAACACAGCACTGACTTTGACATTGAATCATTGTATGCACTGGAGCATACAAACACACCCCAGTGCATGCTGATTCTTGCTTGCTCTTTTTGTTTTTCTTCTCTCTTTTTTTTTTTTCTTTTTTCCCTTCCATGTACCTAGTATTTTTGATCACTAATCTGTTCTCAGGACAAAAATATAAATGTCTAGCTTGTTAGGCTTTATATGTTTTCCTGTTCTATACTGGTCCTCAGAAGACACATGACCCTGTTGTGAAAAAATATTGCATTGTAATTGCAGCATGTTGTTTTTAAAGTGGGAGTTCTTAACCTTCTCCACTTATAGGTTGTTAAGAAACTGTAGGAGCATCAGTTCAGAAAGCTGTTCCATTTCTGAATGGAATGCTTTTGTTTTCATTCTTCCTTCATGTTCATTCTTCCTTCCATCCCAGATTTTGCTGTGAATGGGAGCACAGAATTGGTGCATCTGGTGTGGAGGAAATAAAGAGTAACCTGTTCTTTGAAGGGGTTGATTGGGAGCACATCAGGTAAGATGCCTGGCAGAAAAGGCAGCTGCTCTTGGGTATTGACTCTTCCAAGCCACTTGTGTTCAGCGGAAACGAGCAGCTCGAGTGCCATGGGAGGAGTCCTGTCTGGTAGCTAGGTGTGGGTGAGAGGAGTTTGGGCCTCCATCCAAGTTCGCTAAGGGTCAGCACTGTCACTCTTGGAGGCTATTAAGAAAATGAGAATGTGCTTGAATCCTGCTTTCCCCTGTCTTGAAAATCTTAATGCTGAATCTGCTCTTTTTGGCAGAGAGAGACCTGCTGCAATTTCGATAGAAATTAAAAGCATTGATGACACCTCAAACTTCGATGAATTCCCAGAATCTGATATCCTTAAACCAACAGGTAAATGCTTTGGTTCTGCATGTAAACTATCTTTTTCTCCAGTAGAATAATGCATTTTTCCTGTTACCAGAGAATCCTAAGATCTTGCTAGTAAATAGGATCTTACTATTAATCTTACCAGATCTTACTAAGAAGCAGTAATAAGTTCAGAGTAGGAGTTATGTTGTGTTTTGGGGTGATACAAAAGTGTAACTTGCTGGTAGGGCTAAACCCTGCAAGGCTTTCTGTAACACTGCACTTAATAGCAAGTTTGGAGGAACCTGGATGAGGGGTCAAGCTCAGGGGAGTCTGCAGCAGGTAGAAGCATAAATGGCCTTAGAAGACTGTTTTGTGCTTAAATCCATGACACATCCTCTTCAGTCTTTCACATGCGTCTTCTTTCCTCTTCTTTATTCAATGATTGAGCTATTATATGGTCCATACTCTGGTTTAATAGTAAGTCAGAAGTGCAGTGTAGGAGTGCCTGCTAATGGCATTGGCTTTCTTTAGATGTATGTGTTAAGAGATAAAATAAGTTAGTACTGAGATACTTTCCATGCTGTTACTGCTCATTTCTGCAGAGCTACTGGTATTTAATGTGTCTGTTTGTATGTGAGGCTCCAAATGACACCCAGAAAGTGGGGAGCTCAGCAGGACCTGTGGGCCTGACACTGTGAGTGGCACCTCTTGGCACTGCCCAAGTTCTGGCTGGCCTCTTACCCCTAGAGGGGAGCAGAAGGGGATCACATAGAGTTTGGTGTAAGAGTCTTCAGAGGATCCTTGTATTTGTATGTCAAAACCTCTTAAAACCCACCCTTTTCTCTTTGTCTTAACAGTCGCCACAAGCAACCACCCAGAGACTGACTATAAGAACAAAGACTGGGTTTTTATCAACTACACCTACAAGCGTTTTGAGGGGCTGACAGCCCGAGGAGCAATACCATCCTACATGAAAGCAGGGAAGTAATACGTCTTTACCTGGAACTTCTGCTGAGCCTTGGAATTTCACTTCTCCACTTTGGGTTTCCACCCATAAAATAATTTTTTTTTTTTCTTTTTTTTAAAGAAAACATGAGGGCTATGAACTCTTGGAGGACATTTCAGGAGCTGTTTTTGTTACACACCCTGGTTATTACCAAGAATTTTGTCTTTCTGCACCATTGAAAACTTCCACCAAATGCTTCTGTCCTCTATGCTGCAAGCACATTTTGCTGCTTCATGAGCAAGAGTTTGTTTTCTTTGTAAATTCTTTGCCTGCTTGCCCAGCCCATCAGGAGGGAGAGCTTTGCTTTGACGTTGTCAAGCGCGTGATATTTGTGTGGACAGTTTTGCGAGTCCTGCATTAAGCGACGTCCTCAGTCTGCCAATTCTGCCAGCAGTGTTTTCCCAGTGACAAAGGACTTTAGTGCAGAGGAAATGAAGCAATAATTAAAGTTCGAGGTAGACAACTCTCGAGTAGACTATCGAGCAGAAGGACACGACTTATATTGCCTTAACTTTAGTTTGTAGCACTGTTTTTTATAATGCTACTTGGAAGCCTCTTTTAATAGCATTTCTCAACTCTTATCACAATGGCCTCAAGTTGTGGTGCACTTTACTTTTGGTACTAAGACAGTAACCCTCAAGCCATTTAATATTTTTCTAAATTTAAAAATTGTGAAT
>VZSV01000183.1:196581-278419 GCA_013398735.1 Nothocercus julius | reverse complement strand
CAACAGGTTTTGGTTACTGCATGGAAGGCTGTGTGTGTAAACATTGCAGGTGATAAAGACAGGGGCTGGTGCCACAAGGGGCTCTGGAATTAGGGCAGAGGGAGGGAAGTTCATTTAACCTGCTCCTGGGTGGGCACTTTGGGCACAGATGGCTCAGCCAGGTTTCGTGGTCCTGCTGCTGCCATCTCTTGGCCGCTTGGGATATCTGCTGAGCTCTCCTCCAAACGAACCCAACCTTTGTGGCCTGCATTTCCACCAGAGCAATATCACCGCTTCCTTCCTTAAAAGTCTTGGTGCTGGTGACGTGTCCGGCTTCTCGCCGAGCTCCTCTCGCTGCCGTGGCTGAAGCGGCCGGCCCTGGAGAGCTCCATAGAGACGGTGCTTCCTGGGGTCCCTCTTGGGCTGCAGGACCCGCCATGTCCCTCCTTGTCCCCAGTGTCATCCATAAAAACCCATTCCCTGATGACCAGGATGCTCTCCAGGAGCGCCCCAAAGTGCCTTTCTTTGCCTAAACTCCTTAGACACGACTGCATTTTGGGAGGGAGGCTTTGGCCTCAGTTGTGCTTTTGGGAATTCCCTTCTGGGAACACAAGCTCCGTTTTGATCCTGTCCTGGAGTTAGCTCTGTCCTCTTAGTGGCAGGTGACATCAACATTTGGGCCTAACTGGGACCAGTCTTTAACTTGCAAATGTTATTTTTTAATTTGAGGTTTCTAAAAGCATGTTTGTTTCAATTTGAACGATCTCAGATTCCTGTGAACTTTCATTGGTGCTGAACGCTGTGCAGAGCACAGGCGAGAACCTTAAACTAAAACAGTGTTTCCAAGTGCTGGAGTGGCTCTGAGTTACTTTTAGTCCTAACTTTCTAAGCTAGCAAGTGAAAGAAAACAGGGGTGTAGTGAAACTTTTCTTTTTAAATAGGTGCTTTTAGGGAATTTCTACCTAGATGTCTTTGGACTTGAGTGCCATCGTGAAGGACTAATTCCTGGGGGGGAGTGTGGAAGTTGTGTACGTAGCTCAGGCTGGTGCCGTGTTAGCATCCTCTCCCCGCCCCTTCGTTGTGCTTCCTGTGTGTTGTAGGAATTACATGAATTGCCATAAGCAGTTTAGTAGTTGGATCTGACAAAGCTGGGATGCAAGAACAGCCTTAATCTAGGGCCCAGGCTCGCTGCAGGCACTAGGGGTTATCCCTGGTAACAAGGGCTACCTGCAGCAATGATTTACAGGATCAGGCTGTTCACCGACTAGTCAATAATACCATCTTTTATGCTTCCTCCCCCTTTTATTTTATTTTTTAAATTAAGAACTGATACCTGCTTCTCTATCTCCTTTTCCTGGGGTTTCTTTCAACCTTTTGAGAACGTTGCCTTAGAAAAACAGTGGAAAAGATTAAGAGCTGTTAATATCTAAACAATTCTTTCACTTCCTACCAGCTTAGTTACAGCCTTAAAACTTAAAAAGCAAAACCCTTGAAAGCTGCTGTGGATTAGGAGTAAATGACTTCGAGACAGCAGTTGCATTATTAGCCCGTTACTAAAGGGACGGGTGATTTTTATAAATACCAAAGATGAGAGAAGCTCCACAACTATAAATTGTGAGAACTTGCTGTGGGGAAAAATGCATTTTTACTGCCTATTTTTTACATTTCTGAAATCTCAGCTTGTTCCCATTTTCTTCATATTATCACCTTTCGAGTCAAAGGCACGAAGAGCAGCTGGGTACCTCCCATCTGCCACCTTTGCTGTGCAAGGTGGATGTCCGAGGATGCTCCCTTGGGAATCTCGGCCATCCTTATCTAGGGGTAGGTTTTCTCTCACTGTTGCCTCCTAAGCCTGTTTCCTATGTCCTAGAGTTGGTCAACATATATAAAGGGTAGTGTCCTGGTCCTAGGATCCCTGCTAACAGTGTCAGACTCCTGTAGGCCTGTTCCACCCCCTCCCATTAGCCAAACATTTTTATTAGCGGTGCGTGTGTGTATAATTTTAATTATCTGCTAAATCAAGGTCAAACTATGTTCTAGCTCTTCTTTTTTTTTTTTTAAACTGCAAACAACTGTTTTCTTGCTTTTTCCTTTTTGGTCCCCACTGGATTTTCCAGGAGTAACTGCAAGCCAAACTTGCAGTGGATCTGACCCCCCGTTACGCTGCCCATTCATCTCTATCTCTGTATCATGCCTAGCGCCAAACTGCACTTAAGTGTTTCTTATCACTGTGCCCCGACTCTGCCTTAACATGTGAGTTGGAAAAAGTGTTCTGTAAATATTTAAAAGCTGTTACTAAATTGCACTGTAAGATTTGGCAGATGTTTTGTGTGATGCTGGGGGAGCCACCTTTTTATGGAACAATCTTTGTATTGTGTTGTGTAAATAAAACTCTTAAGTAAACACAATTTTGCTAACAGGTCTAAGACTCCATTTCCTAAAGCTGCCCAGCAGACCCAGGAAGAGAGTTCAGCGTTTCGAGCAGGATGGGCCTGGCCTCAAGCCTGCACTGAGTGAGTGTCACTTCAGTTTAACAGCTTCAGAAGTCTTTTTTATCCTTTCATGTTCGAATTTTTGAAAGTCATCATAAGCAGGGAGAAAGCGGTGGTAGCAATGGAGACACTTCCCTTTTCAACCCCTTTGCACCAGGCCAAAAAACAGCTTCATCTTTTTGCCAGCTCCCCTCCGCCCTCAGGAATTCCACTGCATCCCAGCTGGGATCAGCACCTTCCTCCCAAGCTCTCACCCCTTTCTCAAGTTTCAGCAGAAGAGCCCTTGAACATGTCCAATACTGAGGCTGGACAGAAAAGCCCGACTGGCCAAACCTGCTCCAAAGTTCTTCCTCAAATCCTTCTAGCAATCCACCTCCTCATCCATTCTCCTGCTCCACATTTATAATAATTTGAAGAGCCAAGCAAGACACAAATAATTTATACTTTAATACAGAAAAGAAACAACACAACTGCAGGGCTTTGTAAATACCACAGGAAACACTTCAGTATAGCTAGAAGATGACAGACTTTGACCCTGTACCTGAATAATAGATGACCATGAGATAAAAGGGGGGAAAAAAATAAATGCAGATATATATATATATTTTTCAAATTAATGTAGCATTCCAATGGAAGTTGCTCTCCTAAAAAATAAAATGCCAATGCAGCACAGGGGCTTTTCTGGAGTGTCAGCAAACAGTCCCTAGAGGGCATGGAGGGGCTCTAACCCCCAGCCAAGGGGCCCTGGCAGCAAAGGGCCCGGGTCACTGTTCCTGACAAACCGCTTGACGCCTCTGCCAGCCTCCGGGGTAGGGAAGGGGGCCCCGGGCAGCCCCGCGCTGGGCTGGGCGGTGCTGGGACGTGGTACCGGCCTCTCGGGCGCCAGGCAGGGCCTCCATAGAGCTAGTCCATACAGTCCATATATCTACCTTTCTCTACTATAAAATTAGAAGCTTTCATCTAAAGAAACAACGGAAAATGACTGCACACCCTCTCCATCAGCTCTGGACAGACACTTAAGGACACTTCTCCAGCCTGGAGCCACAGCAGGAGAGTTTTCCAAAAGTTGCCAGGGGCACTTGGACTCCTTGGACACTCGGCAGGGCCTTAAGCACTTTTGGAAATCTTCCTGGAGGCACTTAGAAAAGGAAGAAATCGATTTGCTGCACTTAGGAAAGAAGCTAAGAACAGGAACACTGCAAGTAGGAACTAAATATATCAGCACAGGTATGTGCTGGCAGAGGGGGCTTTGTTTGCATTTTAACTGAAGTAGCATTCATAAATCTTTAAGGTAACTTGTGCTTGATAGTCACATTACTTAAATGGAGAAAAACAAATGCCCTTAGCACCAAAACAGTGACGATCTTTACTACTGAGTTGATCTTACACTTCACAGACAGAGCTTTAAAGAATAAAAACCTGCTTCATGAAGCAACCCTGACAATAATGAATTAAAGAGTTAGGGGCAACCTGATACCCTGCCTCTAATTTGCTACGTATGACCAGGAAACTCCATCTCTAATTGCTACAGCTACTAACAGCAGTCAACTGCAAGAGCAGAACTGACCTGAAGTCGGGAACTTTGCAGGGGAATCTCTCCTCCTCTCTCCTTTCATGTATTCATTTTGAAGGCCTCCAACTTTTCCTTGCACCAGTATCATGCCTGAGGTGGCAATAACTCTTAATTGGGTATGGAAAAAATCTCCAGTGCCATCAGTTAAGTGGCAGCCCTGAACACTGTGTCCTGTTGGGGTGTGAAGCAAGTCTACAGGAAACTTCCCCCTGGGAGCAGGACAAGCTGGGCTCTTCCACAGCTGGGTGAGCTAAACCAGCCTGGGACACCACACAACTGTGCTGCCAGTTCCTTCGGCCCCAAATCCAAAGGGAACAAAGTGCTAACTCGCAGATTAGAATATATTCAGAGCATCAGTGCAGAGCTGGTCCCAGATACAAGCATTTGCTCTGCTGTAGGCTGCTTTATTACTGATGTTTCTTACCTGCCTGACAGCAAAGTGGTCCAGTCAGTTCCACAGTAGCCGGCCTCTCTCTCAAAGCTGCACGGGGCCTGCGAGCGGAGCACGCCTTGGAAAGGCGGTAGGAACTTTGACTAAGGTCGATGGGATCAAGGGTTTTACTTGGCTCTTACCCTGTCTAGCCAGAGAGCTCCTCCCCTGGCTTTTGTCTTAGGAGGAGGATGGAGGAGAAAACTGCAAGTCTTCACTGCGCATGGTCACCTCTGCAGAACTTCTTACATCTATTTTCCTATTAAACGATTTCCTTACTTTGTAAAATATCAACTTTTTTTTTTTTTGGCTTTTTCCTTCAGCACCATCGCTTGTTTTACAAAACTGAACAGAAACAATATCCCTAAAAAGTGTGATTCCCTCTTACCGCAGAAGCATACACAGGGAAATTCCTGCGATCAGGAACACGCTTCCTATAAAGCTAGTCCCATCTCTCCCAAGAACAGCAGGACAATTCACTGGATGCAAAGCCAGGTGGCAGTATAAGCAGATTCCCTCACACGCGGTATTTTGCTGTCGCAACAGTGCTACATTTCTGCTGGTTGATGAAAGGGTGAAATCTGTCTTGCTTTGTCGCTCACTCCTTTGTAACTGAAAAAGCAAACCTAAGTGCCTAATGGTAAAAGAAAGGTTTGTCTCGAGAGGCCTGGGATTTCCTCTCTCCTATCAAAAACAAAGAGCTCCCAAATATCTCCACTCTTCTTTTAGAAGCTTAAGTAGACTCAGCACCACGAATCTGGAAGCTTTCGCAGTGGAAGCAACAGCAGCATTTCTTTCTGTTTGCGACGACGTTGCTTTTGATTGCACAGTTAGACTAGGGAGTGTGGCTCTTTATTAACATGCTTGAAATAAGACAACGAAGTAAGAGCATGGACAAGGATAAAGCACCTTGCAGGAGTTCGTGTTCCATCACCCGGACGAAACCATGCCGAGATGTTTCCAGGTCAAGCAGCCCTATCTGCCCTGAGCCATCACTAATCTGGCAGATCGTTAACAGCCATTTGGGAGAAGGGTGCGTTTAGCCTGTCCAGTTCATCTACCTGGGGCGGGTGATGCATTAGTATCTCGTGGTCCTCAGAAACGTCATCGCCCACAGTGACTAGGTTTGTTAGAGACTTGCTCCTCACGCACTGGAAGTCGACGTGACGGCTTTTGCCCTCTTCCTTTTCCCAGGACATCTGGATGAAGGGCCGCTGAACGTAGTTGTAGATCACCTCCGACCGCCCCCCGGGCCTCCTCTTCACCTTCTCCTTGCAGGTGGGATAGCCTGGGAACACAGACAGGCAGACCGTTACACTGTGCTCTTCTGACTTGCACACAGATAACACGCTCAGAAACCTGTCCAGACAGGATTCCCCAGAAAGAGACAGGGGAATTTGGTTGACAAACGCTCCTATTTCATAATTACTACTGCTCGCTTGTGAAAAACTGTTTTCTTTCCTTCAGGATGAGGCTACAGCCACTGATTGTGTGGCCATTACAATCAATGGCTGCAAAGTGTTGGCTGTCACATGAGCAAACAATGGCTATAAAAATGAGATCATCTTCCCCAGGACAGACACAAGGTTCTCCGAGCTCCCTGAGTAAATGCTTGGAGCAGCAGGAATGCAAGAAGCACAATTCCCTTTTTCTATTTCCTTGGTCCTAAAGCCAGGAGGCTTAGAGAGACATCCAGCAGATATCAACCTTTATTAGAGACCAAAGAGACCACAGTGGAGGCCTCCCTGCACACAAATTCATAGAAAAACAGGATTTATCAACTATGGAGTGACCCATTTTAGAACTTCCTTGGCTGAGGAAATGCTTTTACCTTCAATGCCAATGCGAATGTTTTTCAGACCCCGTTCCTTTAATACGGCTTTTGCAACATCGCGATTCTCAATGTACTTGAAGAATCTGTACAGCTTGGAACTGTAAAGGACTTGAGAAATAAAAAGGCTCATTAGAAACTATTCGGAGGGACCTTCTGCCTGTTTCTGACATGAACAGCTGTGGGGGTGCCAAAAGAAGAGCTCTCTTTTCCCAGAATTGCTTCAAGGATCCACTCTCAACACTGAGATTAGCTCAACTTCCTTGGCAGGAAGGCATGGATACATGTTATAGTCTGGATAGAAGGAGACTTGGAAAAAACTTTCCTGCTCCATGTTCTTCCCTAATTCCCCACTACGGGTTGTGCACAGAGCCAGGAGCTGCTGCACTGGGGACACAGGCAGGAAGAGAGAGATGTGGTGGCCACGGCCGAGCCCGCGCACCCTGACACGAGCTCCAGCATCAACAGGGACGCTTACTTTGTGAGTATTCCTCTCCCATGGGAGGTGGATGATCTTCATCCCAGTCCACAGTGTCCTCGTCCGTCAGCACGACGATGTGGCATTCACGCTCCCCTTTCCTGGCGCTATCCACCATGATAGGCAGGATCAGCTCCTCCAGATAGCTGTCAAACTGCTTGTGAGCACCGTCGTTGGACAGCTCGTGGAGTAGAGCACCTAAGGAGACAGGAGTCACAGCGTGAGCCTTTTAGTTACTCACTTTTTCACATTAAAAACTGCACTGAATCAGGATCACAGCACCTGGCACCATCCAGACCTCCTCATGAGAGGTGATTTCTCTCTGTACTTACTTAGATCTTGACATTTGATTGTGTTGAAGTCAAAGTTGATACAGAGATAATCGCATGTGTCTCGAAGGTCTGGGATTGAAATCCCATCAGGGCAATTAATGATCCCCGTTTTGTAATAATCCTGCAAATAAAAAGGACAAGTTTTGGAAAGAAAATTCAGGACAGCTTCGACATCAGTCATTTTCAATTAGTGTTTTGCTCTGTTAACCAATATTTGTTAGTCATGATGGAAATAAAGAGCTCTATAAACAGCAGAAATAGCCCTGCTTGTCCAAGAATGGGTCGCTTGGCAGATTCTCTTGGGTCTGATAAAACGTGAGCTCCAGTTAAAACTTCTCCCATGATGGGGGCTTTCATAACATCCTATATGCATTTATATGTAACCATGAGGGCAGGACAGAGCTCAGGAACTGCATGATACATGAAAGGTAAAGGGCAACATGAACAAATATGCAAAATGCTGATCCATACTAAAATCTACTACAAATGTTTATGTAAACATGGAACAATAATAAAAGAGCATGTCCCAGGGGACACACAGCTGCTTGGGAGACAAATCAGCTTTGCACATGTGACAAGAGGTCTTTTTTTCCCCAGCTGCAAACATCATCTTACCAGCACGGTCCGGAAGACAGCTGAGCTAATTCCTTCCGCGATTTCATATTCTCCTTTCTCATTTGGCCGTGTGAAATTATATTCTCTTCCTGGTCCAAACATTCTGAACAGATAAAAGTCAAAACAAATGCACAAGTAAACATGAATGCACCCATACTAGAAATAGGTGCATGGAGGCCGAACAAAACCAGCGATACGACAGGTAGACAGTAACTTGAAGCCAATACTCCAATCTCTTGGGTAATAAGTAAGTGCAAGAGCTGTCTCTGCTAAGCCCTATGACAGCTGGACTCTAAGACTGTTGCTAAAGCTGCTTCGTTCTGTGGAACGAGCCAGAGCTCAGAGCAGAGCAGTCAGCCCTGGTTCAGAAAGCTCCCTGGCAAGAGAAGTCCTTCCACTGAGGTTACACAACACAACCACCACGTGCCTTTTGATCACTTGCTTTACACTCTTACTGGACACAGGTCAGTAACCCAACAGAACGAGGCTGCCTTTGGCCAGAGACAGGGTGCTGGTGATGGCAGCATGGAAAATTAATGCTTCCCGTTAGCAGCAACGGGCTCCAAAGTCTAGTCCATGTTAGAAGGAATTCAGCGCCTTTGCTCTTGGGACAATATCAAAAGCTACCAGGAGGTGGGGAGTGCAGCATTATCATTTTCCCCCATTCTAGAAGGGAAGTTATCAGCTGCAAGCAGATGTACTGCTCCCCAACAGGGCAAACACTTGGACAGAAGGTAAAAGTAGTCCACATTTAGCTAAATGTGCACATTGGTTGAAATACTTGGACCAAAGGGAGAATGTTGCCTAGAAATCTACTTACTTCTCTCTATGTCTAATCATATCTCCAAGGCCTTGCAGCCCGGTTCAGAACAAGCCTAACCCTGCTTAGTTTAGATGGGATCCCAACATGAACAATATGCTCTTAATCCATTTTAATAAACATTCAACAGACCTGAATGTCCTGAAAATGGCAGAAATCACTCACCTTCCCAGCATGGTATCAGGGTGAGCAGTGAAAATCTGTGGGTTCACTGCAAATCGAGTGCCATCTACCACAAGTGTCACTTTCTCCGGAGCCTGTGCTGGCGAACTGACGCTTGAAGACAAAGTGCTGCCTCCGTGGCGTTCCTGGATATTAAAATATTCTGGCTGTCTTTTATTCCCGTCTTGGAAGTGACAGTTGTGTGTGTTTTCAGAAGTGGACAACATGCTACTGATCTGGGGACTCACCAGGAAAGCAGCATGTCGGCATTCGGGATCCAAACCTAAGGGAAACAGACTGTGTGAGGACAAAATATCTTTTAATGCTAAAACCTTCTAGTACAAAGACAAAGCCCAGTCACACACCGACAGAGCACGGGGATATGCTCAACTTTTAGCGAAATTTTTTATAGTGGAAGGCTATGCTGCATTTTTGACATGAGACAGCAACTGAATTTTGGATAACAACCTTCCCCACCTTAATAGCTTTTGTTAAAGTATGATGCAGAGACCTTCATTTTTTCCACCAACCTGACAAAGCAGGACATATATATCCTGCACTCCCCAGCTGCAGGTGTGCCTTTTCCCAGTGCGAGCTGCCTTGGGACACTCAAATTTTTGCAATAACATTATCACCTTGCAAAAAGATCTGCCTTAAAGATTGCTATAAAACAAACACCCCTTTTCCTCACCCTCAGACCTCGGACCTGAAGAAGTGCTGTGAACTCCGAGCACCACGTTGTTTTCTTCTGCCTCCTGGACTGCTGCAGTTGTGTTTTGCACGGAGCAATTGGAGTCACGGTTTCTCGACCAGCCTGACCCAGCCGCACAGTTCACGTTCATGCTGGGCCTCCGCGACGTGAGATGGTGGCTGCGTTTCCTAAGGGAAGAGCTAGGAGAGAAAACACCAGGGTGTCAGTGTTGGGAGACATTCCCAGGCAACGAAGACCAAATCCTTGGATTCCACTGCAAGAAAAGTCCCTCAGGGTCAGCAGTATCTTATTCAGTCATTTAATTGGCCTTGAGAGGGGTTTATGATACTGGTTTTACCCCTACACTAACCTCGTCAGAGGAAAAAAGACCAAAAAAAAAAAGTTTTTATGGCAACAAACGGTCTATTGTACTTATAAGCTTCTGGTTTCTTTAAAATAAGTCTAAAATTGATGTCTTTAGCTCACGTGTATTTCTTCAAATATCTTCCTGGCAACTATCCGACATCCCAGTCACTAGAGCCCTTTAAAAACATGTATGAGACTCTTGATTCCCAGCACTGACAAAATGAACTTGGCTATAGCCTGAATGTTCATGTCTTCCCAGTTACCAGCTCTTCAGAAACAGCCCGATTTGGCACCAGGAGGTGCTCTGCTTCCAGGAATTTGCCTTTTTTTTTTTTTTTTTAAATTTATCCCCTTAGTGTCATATAGTGACCAACCCCAATATTTAACCCAGATAGTCCTACAATAAACGCTCGTATCACAGCACATCCCCACCCCTGCAGCAGCCTCACATCCATCCCACCCTGGCTCAGCCCGACAGATACACACAATGCTTGGACCAACTCTATTCAACTCTTAAAATTCCTCTTGGGATGTAGTTGGAGACATCTTCATCATTTCGGCCCCTTCACATTAAGCTCAATTCACCTTCCTTATTCTTATCTCGACTTTTGCTCTTCCATTTTGCTCTTCTCATGTCACTCAACTCTTTGGCATCTTCTAGCAGCTTTTTTTACCCCTTTCCCCTCACAAAACCCCAATGGGGCTAAAAACAAGCCCGATAAAACATCGCATTAAGAAAGCAACTAAAAAGCAAAGCAGAGTTAGTGAATTCTCTGCTCCTGACCTTAATGAGCGGTTGAGCTCGGGCTCCATCATTACTGCAAATCAGCACAAGCATTCTGCTCCTAATTAGAGAGCAACAAAAGGGAATAACAACCCCTTCCTCCTCCCTAAATAAAGGCCAAGTTGCCAGCGTTACTACTTTGGTGGATTTTTAGAAAAATCTGTTGCTTATGCTTCATGCAATAGTCACAAGAAGGAATATTTTTGGCTGCAGTAAAACCACCTGAAAAGCTCCCATACTTATTTTTTAAAGGCTCTGGCTGATGGGTTGTTTTTATTCCAAGAAATTTAAGAGACTGTCGTGCATCACCACTTACCCACCTTGGGCTGGGTTCAACTTCCCTCTCTGTTTTCTGGGCTGTTTCACTCTTTTTTTGGCCTAAAAAGGCACAGACTGTCTCTTGCAGCTTTTGGAGGGTACAGGAAGGGTGCCCAAACATGCAGTCAAACACAGCACAAAATAAAACCAAACTTTTCAACCAATTTCAAAATGGAGAATTTCAAATCGGGCACCAAAATCCTCCGCCTAGATCCTTGGTAAATCCTTTACCCTAGAGCTATCCTAAGCATTGCAACAGAAACGCAGTTTTGCAGTCTGTGTCAAACTACTTATACAACCAATGCCATGGTTTAAAACACATTCCCTGAATCGCATACACTGCAATTACACTATACTTTTTAAACTCAAACGTTCCACAATTTGGCAACAGCACAGAAGGCAAAAAAGTTCAACTTTTCTACCTGGAAACAAGCTCCCTTCTAAGGATAAGCAGCAAACACTCAACTTGGGCACAGACTTTGCTCTGTGAGCTCAGAAGCAAGTTTGATAAGGAAATATAAGCATGAAGTTTATTTCTTAGGCATCTTCCTTTCAAGAGTGCTCCATCAGGGCTGGTCTGCCAGTAAGTTTGAGTAATTCATCAGCTACAGCTGCACTACGTTATTTTTTTCCCCTGACGAACTCTTCCTTTTTCTGCTTAATTTGCTAGATGCAATTTTTTTTTGAATGTTCAGCCCTTTCCTCCCTTCTTGTCGTGTCCAAACCCCGAGATGTTTTTTGCATTTGCAAAACGGGGGCAAACAAATCAGCGCGCTTTACCCGCAGCTGAATGGTACAATAAATTCTGAAACTAGTCATTTAACGTGACAAATTCAATGCAATCCCACGTACAACCCAAGAGGGAAACTAGTTTGTCAGACTCCAGACGGCTGCGCTCCAACCGGAGCGGCTTACAAATGTCCTGCTCTGCTTTCGTGGCTGGGATCAAGGTGGCCACGGCAAGAAGGAATACCTATAAATAATAATTAGCACTATTCATCTCCAAAGCTTTTTACAAATATTAAGTGCTCGCTGCTCCCGGCAGCCCTGGGAAGCACCGCGGTGAAGTCTTTAAAGATGAAAAGCAGGATCCAGAAGGAGGGATGTAATTTGGGGGAGCAGTCAGAGCAGAGGGGTGTTACTCCAGCGCGGTCCCTGCTCACGTTCCTGGCTGTGACCACGATGACCTTGTGGGGAGCAGGACAAATACGAGCAGGTCGCTGCCTCCTTTGAGGTCTGACTTCCTACAAGCCTTTTGGCCACCACCGCAAGGAGCTGTGGACTAATCCCTTGTGTTACATCCCGCTGACCAGTTGGGATGTTTCGCTCCCGAGCCCGTTGCCCAGCTTGTGGAGGAGCCAACTTTGCATCTCTGCAGGGATTTGCACTGCGCCACACTTCTCTTGGGAGAAATATACTCCCATACCTCTCATTTTTCTTTCTTTTTTTTTTTTTTTTTAAATAAAAAAATTTAGAAATTGAAAGTTTTCTCTAGCACCATATCACAGGCATAAACTCTTCATATCAAGAGTTTTTTCAGAGATGAAGAGCCTGGCCCTTGTTCTACCCATTTCTTTTGAAAGAAGGAAGGGTGCTGGAATGCAGAGGGGCTGGGATGATCCTTCCCCACCCCAGAAAACCACAGGAGCATCCTGAACATTTCCCAAGGCACTTGGTTCTCCCACAGCTATCCTTAGGAGACAAATGGCCTAACCTGCCATAAATAGTATATAGGTGATGAATGCAAGGAAAAGAAACTTAAATATGCTTAGAATAACACAGCAAAGAAAAAATATTTAGATGAAGGGCAGTTTAAATAATTTAAAAAAAAAATGCAGACTTGTTGGCTCCTAACTATTATACTTTTTGCTCCTTATCCCTAACCCTTGAGATTGAGAGAGCTATTGCAAAACAGCTTCAGAATCAGGGTTTGTAAAACGTCGTAGGACTTCAACGGAAACCATGAAAAGTCGAGCAGTCAAATTCTGTTCAGAGCGGAGCCCGTCCCTGTCACATCCGACAGCCTGGGCGCTGCTTCCCCGTCATCTGGCATGACAAGGAGGAAGGCAGAAAGAGTAAAAATAGTAGAAATGAGCAACTTGAGCATTCAATTTGTGAATGGCAAAGAACCGCCAGCGTGCAGAGCGATGAATCAGACAGTTTGTAATCTCCCACTCTTACTAAGCCACAGCGTAACCACGATGACTTAATATAAAACTCCAAACAACTTATTTTTAAGGTGGCAACACTCCTTTACGTCGACAAAAACATTAGCACGTACAACTATTCTCAGAAATATGAGCAAGCAGGAAACACGCGGCTGGGTGCAGGGTGTGCCTGACCTAATTCTACAGTCAGCACTAGCTTAGGACAAGATGTATTTCTAACATAATTGCTTTCCAAAAGGGGAGTTTAGCCCAGGCTTCACGTCTCAAAATTTATCCTTAGAAGATGCTCAGAGTTTCTTTAGGTACGAGAGCAGAGAAGCAGTTAGCGCTGATTGATCCCTCCTCCGGGATCAATCCGAGGGTAAATGGGAAATCCCGCAACATGGGTCCGGACTGCTCCGCATCGGCCACGAAAGGAAAACGCTACTCGTGACAACAAAAGATGGTTCTGGCAAGCAGGCAGCAGTCCAATTTTTTAATTTTTGCAACACCATTCTGTTTGTTCTCAATGCGCAGATGCTTTCGCCGAGAGAAAGGAGGGAAAACACACACTGCTGGTCAGCTAAGCTCAGCGGGAATAAAAGCTTCCCAGGCCCAGGGAAGCTCCAGAGAGCTGTATGAGATGCAAGAAAAACCTTCCCGTTAGAAACGGAGGCCAGAAATAAAAGGCTTCTGCTCTGGGGGTCTCCTGCAAATACGAGGGGAATTCACCAAAAACAGCAGATGGGGATTTGCACAAAAATCAGGCTCAGACCTGAGGAATTTTGGCCCTGGCTTCTAGCAATATTCTTCTACTCACAAGCAAGTTGATGGGCCCAAGCTCTGAGTACTTCAGGGTTTACAGTAGAGGAAAGAGGTTTCTCTCCCACAGCAATGGCATGGGCATAAAATACATTGATTTTCTGTCTACAGTAAGTGAAGTTAAACAGAGGAAAAGCTAAGTTCCTCTCCAAAATATACGGCAAAACCAAATTGTGACAGGTCTGAAGCTAATGTTATTGAAACATCTGCATGGGGGAACACAGCCGTTCTCCAGCCGAATCATCTTCTTCGCTTGCCAATGTCCAATTTAAATAAAGCTTTTGAAAGAAGCGCCGGTATTTTCTCTTTCAAGAGAAAAGCCCTGTTCTGTGAACATCTTCTATCACATGCCTGCATTGTAGCCCTGTTTTTGCAGTTTGTCCTGACATTACGTGGTTCCAAGTCTGCATGATTTTTCTGCTTCTGGACACCTAACACAAGGGTTTGCCATCAAACACCATGAAACACAAGCAGGAATTTTCTTTAATGCTCTGACACACAATTTTTTGGGTCCTCCTTTTAAATTCTATTTCCAGTACCTCCTAGGCAAATTCTGTAGTTTTTAAACATTTTAAGAATCAGAAGGTCTCATTCAGTAGTTACTCTTTTTTTAAAAAGGTTTTTTTTCCAGTTACCAAGTACAAATTTGGTTCTTCACTTACTGCTTCTCTTAAGCATAAGACTTCTTTGGAGAGATCAGTTTTCTGCTCTTCCAGAAGGTGAAGCGGCATGTGGGAAATGTCACATGAGAGGAGACACCGGGGTCACAAGCCTGCCCTGAGCACCTTCTAGCACGGATTTGACGAATGGATCCTCAAATTAGGAGACCAATGGCCCATGCCACCACCTCTTATAGCCTGTGACCCTTCCCTGCGGACAGGGAGGCTACATTCATTAGCAAATTGCATAGGGAAGAGGGTACAGAGACATAAAAACATCAGCTTTATGATAAGTGCAATATGAGACTTGGTAGGGCTCATGTTGGCCACTCAGTGACACTTCTAGATGTGCCGGTCCTGGAAATGCAACATAAAAATATATTTATCCAACCTACAATTGAAAGTAAAACTACTTGGGGCCTTTAACATGCCTTTGTCTTCCCTGCTAATGATGCTCTGGTTTCATTTGCTGCTACAGACACAAATATAACCAGACCAAAAAGAAAAAAGGGCAATTTAGAGGCTGAACTAACACAGACACAAAATGGGTTTCCCTTGTTATGAAATGGCTCTGTCAATATACAGTGGATTCATTTTCCATCTGGCTCCAAATTATAGATGGAAAATGATGACCAGCAGGATTGATGCAATTGAGGACAGCTTAAAAACCCTGGCAGGAGAACGCAAGGAGGCTGATGAAGTGCTCGATTGTTTGCTCCTATTCTGTGCATAGTGCTTCACTGTTAGCAAAGCTCACGGACTCACTCGTCGACTCGAGTCTTAACAAAAATCCCCTGTTTCCACAAGCGTAACTCAAAACTAGGCCGCAGGAGGGTTTGCATGATTTAATGCTGCACATCTACACCTTGACTGAAGGAACACGGTTTGCCAGATTTTTAAGTGACAGTGCCTGGTTTACAGGCAGAAAGTTACTGCCGCTGCAAACCGCTTCCCCCCGGTGACCTGACCTATCATTCCTGTTGCCAACCTACAGTTGGCAGGATTCACACAGGCAGAAATCTAGTCAAGATGTACTGATTTTAAGCAACCTATTGCAGACTTTTGCCAAAGTTGGAAGTTATAGCGTGACAGATTGGCGTGAACTGGAATAGATTAAGCACATCCAGTTGTGTCCTACTAACAGCTGTCTCAGAAGGCAGCAAAATTACTGAATGAGGCAACAGGTTAATGCTTTGCTGGGGCTACTTCCCCCTCTGGAAGGCTCATAGCACTGATTAAGAGGATGGCCATGCAACCTGCGAAGGCTCTATGCACTATTAGATAGTAAAGGCAGCTTCACTATAGCTGTCTAAGTAAATTTAGTTAGCAGTTTAAATGGAGCTAGCCATGCCAATTCAGAATATACACCTCCTTTCTAGCCAGGAGACTGTGACATATGGATCTGACCATGGAAAGGAAGAAGAAAAATAGTAAATGGTGAGCTGCTAATATAAACAAGCCCTTTACAGGAAAATGAATGTTTCCCTTCTAACATACGTAACACTGAGCTGTTATACCGTTTTAGGGCAGGTGACATAAAAGCGAGGAGGAACAGAATAATGTATTTCACCAATGTATAAACACCTTGTCCCTTCTGATTTGAAAATGCCATTTTCTCAGCTTTCCTTCTTTGGCAGTTATATCTCACTCGGTTTCCAACGCACACAACTCCTTACGTCTAGGCTATGGAAACTAAGTGGTTCAATTATAAGCTATACAAAAGAAGCCTAAAGAATGACAGTATTTCCAAACAGACTCAAAAACCCAATCACAAGCACCTGTAGCAACCAGAATTGCTGAATATAAAGAAAACGCCCACATTTCCCATGGTAACTCTGGAGCAAACCCTCTGCCAAGCGCCCACACCGAAACACAGCTCCTACTTACTGGCGGCTCATATGTTCTCAGTGCTACCAACACCAATATCCTGAAATCCTTCCGCACCGGAGGGAAACACCAAGTCCCAGCAAAGCTGCAGAGTTTGAACTGTTTGTGCAGCGCTGGTCACTCCTCCAAACCCCAGATGTCTGATTCATGTTAATATTTCAGTTTAAAAGTCCTCCCTGCTGCTGATTCATGAGAGGTTTGTGTAGAAAAATCTGCACAGTAACCACCAGCGTGATTTTAAGCCTCCTATTTTAAGCAAGCACAATCAAAGTGCTCTCCAGATTTCTGGTTCAACTGCTTTTTCAGGAAGAGCCAATAGAAAAGGTGAAGTTTTATAAATTATTTGTGCTTCACGGCTAAATATGCTGCTGCCATTTGTCTGACACCTATCCCTTAGGCAGGTAGAAGGAATTTAAATATTAAGTTTTCTAAAGCACCTGAATATGTATTTAACCACGTACACACGAATTCCAGTGTCCATAAGCCTGGAATCCAGAAGATTAGGGCCCAAACGTAAATTTAAAATAACCAGGGATAAAAAAAAAAACAGCTCTTTTGATATGTCAGTGCCCCCACAGATATATTGCTAATAAGCCCAATACACAAAATCTGAGCCCCCCAAGCTCTGATGTCCACGCCCAGCACTGCAGAGCCAGCACCGCATTCAGCCTGGGAATGTTACCCTTTATAGTTCAAATCTTAATTGATTTAATGAATGATTTATATATTCTTTTGCTCTTGATGCTTCTAAGATATCCGCATTGCTCAGAGATGCCTCCACATGCAGTTTCACAGAATAACAGGATTAAATTCTTCCTGCTTAATTTAATGGTAAAAACAAATATTTTTAATGTAAATATAATCTGGGGAAGCATTAAACTTTTTCTCCTGAGTCGTGCCAGTGATAAAGTGTCTGTGTATACCAATATATTTTAATATCTGAACATTATCTAGTACCTGATTACATGAATGAAAGATACATTCAAAGATTTTTTAAACAATCCTACATAACAAAATCCAGGTGTCATTAACTTGCTAAGTAACATCCTTATTCTGTCCATACATACAACGTATTGCAGGCCCTCCCTATTACTTTTGCTTTGGGAAAAGGTTTTTAACAAATTATCCCATCCATGTCTGCTACTAAGTGCCTGTAAAGTGATTACTGACTGCACCTGTAGCCTGATGAGATGGAAGGGGGAATATAAGGAAAAAGCAGCAGTCTAAGTGCATGTTGTCCCATGCAGATGAGATATTAGCAGTTAGTCCTGTAGGTTCTTGCACTTCCAACACATTTCAGCACTACCCTATTTGCTCTTTGTCCCTTGCTTAGTCCCTTTGCATTGGGACTTCTCTTTGCAGATTGGCAGCAGTATATTAAGAACAAGCCTAGCTTGAAACACACAACTGGTTTAATGAGTGGAACAGCAGAACAGCACCGGAGTGAATGAAAATAAAACAAAATTTCCTCTCCTCACTTACTGAGCCTTTAGATCCCTGCTCAAAGTTGCTCAATGTTTCACCCACAACATGAAGTACTTACTCACTTGGACTCTTATTTTAGAAAGGCTGCGAGCAGCTGAAAACTCCACCTTCCTTCTCTGGAAAGGATCCCAACAAGTAACTGCTAACTCATTCCCAGCTCATCTGCTACAACTCCATCTCCCAGTCATTTTTAACTGACTACATGGCAGCAGTTGAGAAAACTAACAACAGAATGCAGATTTTTTGAAGGTTGAATGCTGTTGTAGTGTACCCGAATAAGCTCTACTCTACCTTCACCTCCATACTGTGATGATGAGGAGGGAGAGCCCTGGATGCAGTGGGGCCATATGGGTGCGAGATGTGGTCCTGGCAGCAGCAGCAGCACCAAGGAGCAAGGCAGAGCTCAAGCTTTGGAGCCCAACAGGAGATGGGACAGATCTTCAACCAACTTTGACACAAGTTGGGGTGGCAGGGGATATCTGCCAGGGTAATTATCCAACACTGCTGTATTTCACCACAAGAGCCAGCAGGATAAGCAGCTTGGAGCCAAGCGGGATCAAGCTACATCTGTCCTGGGCACCGGGACACGTTCAAGCAGAGACTGCCGGTGCTGGCAATAAAACGATTGTCTGAGTTCTTTAAATCAAGCAAACAGGTTGTTTAACGCACGTTAAGACACAGACAGCAGCAAAAAGAGCAAAATAAACCTAAGGCCTATGTTAAAGAGCAGGGCAGCAAACTCATCAAGTAATAGTACAGTAATCCCACACCGAAGTAAACACGAGTTTTATTTAGCACAATTGCAGCTCTTCAGGAAAGCAAATCACCATTTATTTTTGGAGAGGCAGGAATGGGAGGCAAAAACTTCAGCTGGATAAAGCCAATCATTAGCACCATGCCTGTGTCAGCAAAGGACTCGATATCTTATTTTTAAGGGCTGAAAAACATCTTGCTCCACATTTCAAAATAACTTAAGGCTTACTATGGTACATTGGCAAGACACCCCTTGCTTTGTTTACACGGTTGGAGAAACATTCTGCACGTCAAGCGTATAAATAACCAGGGCTTTCTAAGAATACTGCATTACATTATGTGACTAAAATTCTTTCACAAAAATATTTGGCTAGTATCATATGTCGCAACAAAATATGCCAGCAAACATAGCCATATTTCGTGGAAGTTATTTTCTGTTTTTTTTTTTTTAAAAATGAAAAAATCTAAAAAAATAAGGCATTGAAAAGGCAGGGAGGATGACTATTTTTACACATACAATGGAGTGTTCCTGCAGAGGGAAGGTGCCCATTTGGCCTCTGAGTGGAGGACGTGGAAAGTTCTAAAATTGAAGTGTGTTTCAGAACAGGCCACTCCAGCTGATTTTTAATTTGACATGGGTCAAAATTACAGCCTATTTTGTGCTCATCTCCAAGACAGCTGAAAAAAAGGCTAGGATTTGTACTACTGATTAAAGAAACTATTTTCAAAGTTGATCCTTAAGAGGAATATCTTGCTCTGCTGTTCAGTAACCAGAAGGATTCACACATAAATCAGCATATTTCAATATTAGAGCTTATATTGGACTGTAAGAGAGTCTTAATAAGAGGACAGATCTTACAGCAGAGGCTACTTATTAAGGGGGGATCGTAATTTATAAAGAAGCTCTAACATTCGCGTTTTGATGCAGTCCAGACCAGGCTGCTGCCTGGGAAGCCACCATCATTAAGTGACTCTCGGTGGGTAAATCCAGAGCGAGGCTCGAAACGCAGCGGGCAGGAAGGCTCCTTCCAGCCCCGTCTGCAGCACACGAGCAGGCCCAGGGTGTTGGGATGCTGATTACCACAGCTTCGACTTACAGGGGATACGTAAAGCCGTTAAGCCTCAGGGCTGTCAGCCTGGCTGGACCGAGCTCACACAGGGCTGTGTTTTGAGTTGTGATTTTTAATTCAACCGTGATGGTCTCCTAATCCAAGATAACACGGAGCAGCTGCAACTTGCACCATGAAGGGCCAGAAGACAGCCCATTTTCTGCACTGATTATAGTTTCGTCTTTCAGAAACATCACAGGCGTGCTCCACCGGTGGGTGCAAAAGGAGGGGATCTCCCACGGTTGTCTGCAACACCTTTAAAACAGTCTGAGAACTTCTTAGAGCAAAGCAGGGCAGATACAGGCACACTGCAGTCCTCGCACATTCATGATTTTTCTGGCTAATAACTGTGATGTTCAAAAAACAGCTTTGAGGAGCAGACACTCAGCCCACGGTCCTGGCGAAGAACATTCTGTAATAGCAACATCGGGCAAATGGGGTACTGCTTAAAAATAGCACCACTTGAGTACACTAGGCTCTCTGCAGCTTCATAATTAACAGTAAACAGAAAGCCAGCTTCCCCCACTGCATACGTCGCCTACGGGGACTGGTTTCACTTCAGCTTCTCGTGCCGCACATGTGAGACCAACCACCTCAGTGGCAATGTTTGTTGCTGCTCCTCGAGCCCAACAGCACAGTCGCACGCTCGAGCACTTCATCGCCATCACGCACATGGTCATTTTAGGTCTTTTTGACTGCACCACGTGGCCCGGGGCCAGGCTGGGGCTGCCGTCACCAGCACGCAGGGCGCAGGCAAACGGCCTTTCCAAAGCGTCTCCCGTGTGCGTTGCAATGCACAGGGCGGCTGGCGGGAGCAGAGCAGGCACACGGAGAGCACCTCGAGGCAGGATCGGGAACATCCGCTGTTCTGGGAGGGGGCAATGAGAAAGCTCCTGCCCTAGCTGCTGGTCACAAGCACCAAAGAAATTGGCACAATAGGTATTTTTCTCCTCCAGTGCAGCAGCAACATCACTGCCTTGAATAATACTAAAAAAAAGGAAGGTTTAGATTGCTGTGTGGTACTGCTTAACCCAGAGATAAGCAGGATTAAGAGTAAAATCTGAGACCTCTTTAGTCCCAAATTACTCGAACATTAGCTAATTCACAACCCAAGTTTGTACAGACCCTACAGAAACTTTGGAGATTAACAAAAATAGCTGTTTTGCAAGGAAACAGCTCCCCGAGAGCCTCAAATACTTTGAGCTTTTGAATTGCTTTGTTTTAAAACTAAACCGTTTAACAAATTTATTTGAATCACCTGATATGAAGATGACTGAATCATCTTACGATTCTGCATACGTGCAACCTGGCCTGTCTGAAAGGAACAGCATCAATATTGTAGAAAACATTTTCTAGAAGAAAAAAGCATCATGTTCGTGTGTACCATGCTCTTTAGTAGGTCTGTTAAACAAGGTTACAGCAAACAAGGCAAACAACAGCAGTAAATTCCCCAAACCCTTGAAGACTCCAACACACGCAATAAACTTTTTTTTTATCTTATCCGTATAAAAAGTCTTTTGCCATTGTAAACTTGTGCCTCCTGAGCCTCTATCAGTCACTAACACCTGAGCAAGGGCAGCCTTATCAAAAAGCGCTAGGCTACAAGAAGGCTTTCAAACGCCTGCCAAAACTTTCCTATCAATGGATTAGGGAGCTCATTCATAACTATGGACTGCTGCAGGAGATAATGTTCCAGGCTGTAGTAACCTTTGCACTGGCTAGAGGTTATGTAATACCCCGATTTTTTAGTCCTCCTCACTCAGAGGGAGGAGAAATTAGCCAGCTTGCAAAGGTTAAAGCTTCCTTACTGTTTCCCTCCTTTGTTTGTTCCAGTTGTGATGATCTAGCAGATGACATCAACGGCACAAACTGGGAGAGACTTGTAAAACTCATCGCTTATGTTTGCAATCCTGCTGGAAACTCCTATAAAACTACTGCTGTTGCGGGAAGAGAAACGTAGTGAGCTGCTTTATAGCCTTCCCTTCTACTTTTAAACGATAACATCGATGATTATTAAAGCTGCGAAAATCTGCTGTAGTTGGGGTGCATTCTTACCGAGACGGTAAATAGGACAATCTAAAGCGTAACATGGACTCGCAGATTAATTTCAGGAAATGTGGCCAGCTGTTGTCCCAGGAGAGCGGAGCCACTGGGCTGGGATCCAAGACATCCAGCGATGATTTCTGACCTGGAATTACTTTTACTGAGGAAACCCTTCATCTACAAAATACAGCCTTGCTCTTTTTGCATGCCTGAGCTTTCAGAGCTACAGAAGCCAAAGTCTGCTTGCAAAGAATGTTATCAGACAGCAGAGAAAACTAGTTCTTAGGTAACATTTCTTACTGCAGCCTCCAAAGCAAGCTGTCACAGTCCTGCACTTCTCTGCTGTTCCGAGCATCAGGCACGTGCTTCTGTCCCGCTGCTTTTACGATTGCCAAGCTGCACTTCCTTCTGAAAATCCTCTGCACTGAGTCAATGGAATAAGTGACGGCATCTCCGTGCACACGCCAAGGACACAGCGCTGCTCTCCAAGGGCTGCTGGGCGATTGCATTCATCTCGCAGTTCTTCCAATTTTGCCACGGAAATTAAATTACTAGTTTCAACCGCTGTTATTTCAGCACGTCAGTTTTGATCCAATTTCACTTGCCCTTTTTTTGCTCGTCTATTTGTGCCCCACACAGACTCTTATTCCCAGAATAATCTGCTCCTAGTTTTCCAGTCACTCTGACAGTGGGATATTTCTGACCTCTCCCAATTCAGAGCTTACAACTGAACTCCAGCTGTTAAGGATATTACTATATTTGCTCTTTTTGTAGGAAAAAAAAAAAGAAAAAAAATCAATGGAATGACAGAGCATTCCCACAATCAGTAGCAATCAATGGATTAGTACTACTTATAGCAGCTGCACATATCACCCCAGAGGCTTTTTTGAGGGCAAAAGCCAGAAAAAAAGCAATGCAATCTCACAGGCATTACATAAGATGCTGAATGCTCAGTGACTACCGCCAGTGTTCACTGCCCCTTCTAAGACCTACAGCCATTGATTTTGCTTCTGAATTTCATTTATTACAAGCTCTGAAAAATGAATACATGGACTAGAAACGCTTCTATGCAGACCAGGGTCCTGGTCCACCCAAACAGAACAAATCCTGACCACAAATTGGAATTTGAACAGAAGGGAGGAAAAAACTGTCATCAACATATCTGATAAAATCAGATTGGATTCTAGGATTGCTGCTGCTTCCAGCATCTGTAAGCATTTCCTCCTAACAGACTCTCAAAACACACCTGGGTAAAAGCCCATTTTGCTCTGCCTTCATGGTTCTGCTGCATGCACCCTAGCCTCTTTTGGTCAAGAGCCCTGCAAATAAATTGCAGTTCACACGATGTTGCAAATTAATTCCCCTCACTAGGTGCCATGCGTCCCAAGCAAGTTAGGTTATGATTAAAGACATTTTTTCCCCCATTAGTTTTAGGCCTGAGACTACAGGGCACATCCCTAAATTTGGGTCTCTTTTCCATGGGGGAAAAAGCAGATGGCTCCGCAACAGAGATCGACCATGAGAGTTTCTCATGTCAGAAAACAGCATTATGGATATTCCCACTGCTAACCTGCATTCGTGTGCACTGCAGGTGTCCCTCCTATATGTACTCCTTACATGCAGCAGTGGTTGCCTTCCCTTGCCCCAGGATAAAGCAGCTTTAAATATGCCCTATTTATCCCACTGAGGTTCCGATTCATCTAATCTGAGCTGCCTAGATTATGAGTCTTAGCTTTTCCTGGTGCCTGCAAGGAGGAAATAAGCATCTGAAGGCAATTCAGCTCATCAGATGCAAACGGGATCAATCCCAGCTATGGAAGCTGCAATTCAGGAATTTTGCAGAACCAGGAGGCTGCGGAATAGGTAATACATAGAGCAAGACTTTCCAAGGCAACGACAGGGAGCTAGGAGTCTCCATACAGAAACATGCTCCTATTCCAGGAGCATCCGAAATTCCTGCCATGAGTTAATTAACTTCTGAGTTAGAATCATGCAGTGATTTTCCTAACAGCACTGTGACTTCACAATGCAATTATTAATACAGCTGCACAACTTCCCATTACTTTGCCAATAAAGTCACAGCTGTTGGGCAGCACCAAGGTCTTGCATGATATTTATTGCAAAGGCTGAAGTGTTACTTACCTTTCTCTATACCCAGATTTTCTACTGAGGGGTTTTCAGGCAGAGCAGGAGTAAATAGCAGCACTATTTTTAGATGACCTTATACTCTGCTTCCTTTGACTCTGCTGTTATACCCCAAGCTAAGTTCACATGACAACACATCCTAGCAGGCCATGAACTTTGCACTGAGAGCATCAGCTAAAGCTAGACACGACTGTTGCTCCTCATGAACTGTAAAGACAGGCTGGATTGCCAAGAAAAATGTTACAATATCTTTCACAGAAAACTACAAGCAGGTGGCTAAAAAACCTCTCTGAAGAGGCAAGACTGAACTTGCTAAAGATGTCACACATGCACAGCAAGAAACTAAAGACAGACAAGATTTATAATCAACGCAAATAAGACAGTTTCTCAATCCCAATGGTTAAAAATAAGTTTGGGACCAGGAAAGGAAGACTATTGCTGGACAAGGGTCAGGTAAGGCTAACCTCAGAGCACAGAAAAGCGAAGTGTTTTATATTCATTCATTTTATACCCCACATATCCAAACTTAACCACATAATGTGTTTCTTTTAGCAAAATTATGATGAAAGATCATCAGTAATTATACTGCAGATGAGTTTTTTGGTTTTTTTTTTTCAGAGGCTGGGGACTTAGCATATCACCTTCCACTCAGAACTGTCATAAAACAATTCCAGAGAAAAACCTAACACTTTCCCTGCTCACAGATATGTGCAGTCTACAACAAACAGCCCAAATGTGTTTGCCAAAACTTGCTTCTCAGCACTGTCGAGTTGTGCTTAAACAACAATTTTGGTGCTTTTCACTCCAGTTTCTTCCAAGTAGACACCTACGGCTTGACCAGGCTCACTGGAATCCACCCAACTTCACACAGAACAACTACGAAAGAGAAAGTTTCAAAGAAAACATATCTATGGGGCGACTTCCTACACGGAAAGGTCATTCTTTTCAAGCTCCAAAGGGAAAACATGCACTTCAACACTAGCAACGGAAGACAGCACTGAAAGAGATCAAGAACCATGTCACATGCTACACATAAGGCTGTTTTAAAACACACACCAGTTCAGCTACCTCAGCACACACCTATTTCTTTAGGGCATTACCTTCTTCAGCCTGTTGATAAATGCTTTAAGATGAGCTGCAATAAGTCTGGGCAGCGCCTTCCACACAGGCTTCACTGCTAACCAGCACAGCCGTAATAAAACTGCTTGTTTCAACCAGAAGGACCTTCTAATGGGGATATTGTTGTAGAAAATAGGTCTAGGCCACTACAAGTAATTGCTTCCTTAATCTTTAAGCTACTGTTCAAGTGTTTTTTACATCAACGCTGGTAAAGTCACTTCGAGCGTTTATCCTGCGAGGTGGCGCGTGCAGAGTTGTCATCACCCCCTTCCTGAGCAGTGAAAGGTCCCTGAAGAGCAGGGCCAGGGCCCAGCACCCCCAGGAGCTCCTGTCCCTCACCAAGCGGCCTGGTGAGGAGGGGAGAAGGGAAAGGGAGGGAGACCCCGGCCTTGAACTGCACTCGGTAACAACCAGGAGGCCACAACGCGGCGGGATGCGGCCACCCGAAGAGTGGAGCCCCCACGGCCACCCCCTAACACCCGCGGGGAGCAGCGAACCCCTCCTCCCCGCTCCACGCGGCCCCAAGGGAGTAACGGGGGCCTCCCGGAGAACCAAACTCCCCTCAGAGCACTCGGGGGCAGCGATACCTCCTCCCAGCCCGCCCGCGCCCCCAAAATGGCCGCCCGTGCCCCTAAAATGGCCCCCAAAATTGGGGACGGGGAAGGCCCCCAGGCCGGCGGAAGGGCCCTCTCAGGCCCCAAATGGCCGCGGAAGGCAGGGAAGGCCCCCGAATCCCCCCACCCGGGGCCCGTATCCCCCGACGGCTGAAAGGAGCAGAGAAAACAGGCCCCGACCCCCCTCCCACCTTACAGGCCTCGCTCCGCGTCCCCGGCGACGCCGCCGCTTCCGGCGGGCGGAGGGTGGGGCCCTGGCGCCAGGCCCCGCCCCTGTTGCGCAGCCACCCGATTGGCCGCGGAGGCGAGCCAATGAGAAACGGGCTGGGGGGTTTGCGGAGGCGAGGCCACGAAAGGGCAGTGGGCGGGGTCACTGCGGGTTGGGCGGGGCAGGAGAAGGGGGCGGCACCGCTGGGCACATCTGGGCACCTCCGGGCACATCTGGAGGCGCCCTCGTGCTGCCCGCGCCATCCCCGCCCCCTCCGGGGACACCTCACGCTCTCCCGGGCCCCCACGCGGTCCCCAACGCGGTCCCGCTCGGCCACAAGGGCCACGTCCCGCCCCGGGCTGGGGGACACTCCGGCCTCCGAGCGATTTCGGGAGCTCTGGACGGAGACCGTGGGGAGGGAGGGGACCCGCAGTCGGGGCAGTTACTGAGTCGTTACCGGCCGTCATGGCCTGGTCCATTCGGGACAGGCGCTGGAGCCCAGGGAAGGCGCACGGGATGCAGGAGCGGGAGAGGAAGAAGCGCAGAGGGGACAAGGGGACACGCTGGGTTGGAGGTTGCCCCGGGCCCCCGCCACCTCCTTCCTGCTGCGCAGAGCCCCGCACGTCACCCAGCGCCCCGGGGCACTCGAGCTGCTTGTCCCGGTGCCACTGGGCCCGTCCGGCCCCGCAGCGGGGCGGGCAGAGGGAGCCCGACCCGGTGCCCGGGGCGGTGGCAGCCCCTGGAGAAGGGGGGGACACGGGGCTGAAGCGGGGGGCGGGACGCCGCCTGCCCCGCGCTCCGGCTCGTTTCGATTTCGTTTCCTGGGAGGACCGCGCCGGGACGGCCGCACGGACGGGACCTGCCCGCGCTGGGCGGCGCCGGCACCGGGGGCAGCGCCGAGCACCGGGGGCAGCATCGACCACAGGCAGTGTTGGGACTGGGGTAGTGCCGGGACTGGGATAGTGCCTGGATTGGGATAGTGCCGGGATTGGGATAGGGCCAGCACCGGGCGGAGCACCGGGACAGCGCCGAGCACCGGGGATGCAGGTAAGAGCCCCCAAGCCGGCGCTGGAGCCCGACCGGCCTCGGAGCGGCGGTGCCAGCGCCACCCCCACCCACCCTGCGCTTCTTTGGGCCCTTTTGGTCTCCACCTTCCCCCTCTAAACCCTCCAAGGACGAAATTTCCTCTTGAGACCAGGACATATTTTGTCTCAGAAATAAGCCTGGAAGTGGCTAAGCACAGGGAGAAAAATGGTGCAAAGTCGTAAGAGTTAGGAGTTCTCCCTTAATCCCTAGAAATCTTTAGGAGCAGGAAAGCTAGTCAGCATCCTGGATCATTTTTACAATTAATCTATTGGCAGCAGAGTTGTGAAGATAGAGGAAAAACATAAAATGTCTTTATGTGGAGGGATATAGACTAAATACACTACCAATTTCTTTCACTTTTATTTTTCCTGTACCTACTGCTTAGAATGAATCTGAAACGTGGGTAGCGCTGCTATAAAGTCTGCTCAGAGCTTATGCCTTCCTCATATGTTGTTAAGAAGTGGATTGCTTTGTTAGAGCTAACGAACCACCCAGATCCCATACCACCTAACAATGTTTATGCCACAAGAAATTGTTCATACTGGTTCTTCTGATGAAGAAAAACTCAACACCCTGAGATTTAGTTTGGGAAAGATTCAGCTTCTTATCTTTATCTTAAAAAAGACTTAGTTAGCTATAAGAACAATATCTTAGCTAACAGCTAAGTCGATCCCCTCTTTCTCTAGCTTTCCCTGCACCCCGTGGTTGTTGTTTCCACCTCACTCGGGAAGCTGAGGTGGCACTTCCAGGAACTGTCACTGCCACTGTGCCCATTGCCATGTGAGGCAGCCGGGGTGGCACCAATGCAGCACGAGGGGCACCCAGCCCCGCTGCACACTGAGTCACCAGCTTCGCCTCCAGACGTGGGTTTCCCCTCATGATTTACTTGCAGTGACCAGCCGGCCTTCAGCTGCTTTAAAGCGCATCAAGGTGCTCCGAGGAGTCAGCTAGAAGCCATTTGGGCAATGTTTATTGTGGTGGAGGTGTCCCCAAAGCAACGTGAGGAAGAGACAGGAGGGGACGTTTTGCCCTGTTAACGGGTTTGGTTTCTTTTCCTCAGGGTAAAGTGACAGTCGCTCCTTGGAGCCCTGTTCCTGCATCTTCATTTGCACCCCAGGCCCGGCTCAGATGCAGAGCCGCCCACGAGGGGGAAATCTTTAAGCTGCCAGGAAGGCTGAGTGAGTAGACGATGAGCAGGTCAGCGCGTCTTGCACATGTCCCTACAGGGTGCGACACAGTGGGTGCTGCAGTTGTCTCCCGCCTTGTGACCACTGCCCACTCTCTAGGTCAGGGGACGAGATGGGCCCGTCACCACATCCTGTTTTCTTTGGGCTAATTCAATCTGTGAAGGTTTAAGAGGGGGAGTTTGGGGATGGAGATGCCAAGTGTCCTGCCCGGCCCCTCACTGGATTTGAGGATGGAGATCAAGGTGCTTCAGAGGCTGCCTGTGGTTTCAGGAATCCAGCCCTCGCTGTGGAGCAAGGAGGATGTGATCCATTGGCTGAGATGGGCCGAGAAAGAATATTCCCTTCGGCGAACAGATGAGAGCAAGTTTGAGATGAATGGGAAAGCCCTGTGCATTCTCACCAAGGATGACTTCAGATACAGAGCTCCTAGCTCAGGTCAGATGAGGGGAAAAGTGTTTCTAAGGACACACTGAGCCCAGCACGGGCTGTGGGATGCTAAGGGCGGCTGGGTAGGTCCTGGCAGTCATGGGCTGAGCCTGGCCTAACAAGCTGGATGAGGGAGGCTGGGACAACTCTTCCTCTCTTTTTCCATAGATCATCGCCATTGTCCCTGCAGCAGTTGCAGTTAATAAACCTGAGTTTCCTTATCTGAAGGAAACTTATCTTTTATCTTTTATCTTTCCTTATCTTTCCTGAGGAAAAGCTCCAGATAGTTAGAGCAAGCAAATCAATCCTTCACTATGTGCTTATGAGAGGTCTGACTTCCCTGGGGGACAAGATGTGATGGGAAAAGAGAGTTGTCAAGAAAGAAGCAGATGGTGATGGAAAGCACAGGGACTGAAGGGCTTGAATTGCCAGCACAGTAATAAAACCCGTCACCATTTTTTGTTATTTCAGATGATGTCTTTCTACAGTGCCACAGGATGACATAACCACCTGAGCAGACTCCAACGCTTTCCTTCCCCCATAGGTGATGTCTTATATGAACTCCTCCAGTATATCAAAACTCAGAGGAGAGCCCTGGTGTGCAGCCCTCTGCTGAACTCACCCTTCAGGGAGGCCAGGAGCACGGTGGAAGGTAGGATGGAAAAGGCAGCTCTGTGCCAGGCAGAGCCTGCCCTTGGCCCCAGCAGGTTGTGTAGGTTGGAGGTTTGAAGTTGACCCTTCTGAGCAAGAAGACTTGGAAATCTCGGATGTTGTGGGCATGAGGAGCTGTATTTGAGTGCTCCTCTTGGCTCGGTCATCGCTGCAGAGATGGAATATAGAGGAGTGAGGTGTTAGGTTTGGGTAGGCAAAGGAGCGCTAGGGAGGTGGCAGAATCAAGGGGTGGCTTCAGGTCCTTTCTAGATGCTGTGCCTGTCCCCACAGCAAGGGCTGCATGTTCAGAGACAACCGCTCTGTTTGGGCACCTTGTTTCTGCAAAACCAAGTTTAGGAGCTTTGAACCTCCCTCCTCCTGTGGCCTCTATCCTGCTCAGGGGGCCTTTCCCTGGGCCCACCTTGAGCAGCCAAAGACATCGGTGGCCGCAGCCGCCCAATGCTCCCAATGCCTGGGGAATGTCCTCCCGTCGGCTCTGCCAGGGGCAGCTTGCAGGGCCCGTGCGGATGGTTCCACACGCCCTGGCTCCCTTTGCCCTGAGGCAGATTCAGGAGTGCTCTCCTGGGCCTCTCTGCTGGCGCCGGGGGGAGGATGTGGGGTGACAAACTCCTTAAAATTGCTGTGGCACTTTCCAAGGGGATCAATCACATGCACGTGCTCTGCTCTCCTCCTGTTCCCGCTCCCGCTCTACTCTGGCAGCTCCCCCGTCTGCCCTCGCTGCGGCTGGCAGCACCACCAACCCACCCCGGACCTTCTGCAGCTTCTGCTTCCAGGGCTCCTTCTCCTCCAGGGAAACCCCAATGCTTCCCTCTTTTCCTGTCTCCACGGAGCGCAGCAGCGGTGGGTTGGTGCGAGGCCAAGGGCAGCCACGCAGCGCCGGGCTCTGCTCCTCTGCACCGGCGTTTTCTTGCAGGGCTGGACTGCGGCGCAGAGGCTGCCCCAGCCGCTCTCTCTTCCCCCCTGCCCAGCTGCTCGAGCCGGGACCAGCCGGTGTCCCCGGGCATCCCGTGCGGCGCCGAGGAGCCGCTCAACCTCTCGCCCGCCGGCGCAGACGGCAGCTGCAGGACGGACACCCTCTGCTCGGTTCCTACCTCCCCAGCAGCTCCGGCGGATGGGAAGATTGCAGGTGAATATGAGGTTGTTGCCTGGTTCCTAGGGGTGTTGGGGTCACATTGACTTTGCCCTCCTGTCTGTCAGCCCCTTTCATTTATTCTCTGCTTCAGTGATTGCATCTTTGCCTCAGTTTCCCCCCTGTGAAATGCTAGTTGTGCCACGCATTTTGAGCTCAAGCAATGAATGTGCTCACCAGAGCTCTGGGCTCTTCTCCGTGTTGCCGGGACGAGAAGTCCTGTTGCTGCCTGGCCCTCACCGAAGGGTTTGTGGCAGAGCGGGAGCTCTGTGACCTTCCCACGGTTCCTTCTGTGCTCAGACTGCAGGTTACTGTGGGACTACGTTTACCAGCTCCTCTCCGACAGCCGCTATGAGCCCTGCATCAGGTGGGAAGACAAGGAAGCCAAAGTCTTCCGGATCGTCAATCCCAATGGACTTGCCCAGCTCTGGGGGAACCACAAGGTGAGTTCAGTTGAGACCAAGTTTGTCATTCCTGGACTTTCGGAAGTCACTTTTGTGTCCTCTGCTCACCATCTGCTCCGCTTGACACAAGGACAGGGGAGAGTGAGAACATCCCAGGCCCAGCTGCAGCACAGAGACCCAACCCAGGCCTTTATACTTGGTTTACCCCTGCAAAAAGAAACCCCAACCAACCCTGACTTCTTTTCTCCTTCCAGAATCGTGTGAACATGACATATGAAAAGATGTCACGAGCCCTCAGACATTACTACAAACTCAACATCATCAAAAAGGAGCCAGGGCAGAAGCTGTTGTTCAGGTTAGATGAAGCAGTGGTGGGCGCCCGGCAGCCTCCACGTGTTGGCAGCTGCTTCATCTCACTGGATCCCTGATGGTCCAGACCTGAGATGAAGCCACAGGGTCCTTGCTGTGGCTTGGGGGTGGAGAACGTGGCCTGTCCCGGTTTGATGGTGCTGCGAGGAGTCTGGTCCCACCTCACACGCAGGAATCCCGCAGTGTCTGAGCGCTGAAGTCGGCCCTCAGGTTAAAGCAAAGGGTCTGCGTTGGTCTGGGTTTTCCAAAACCTCAGTGCTTCTGTGTTTGCTTCTTTCCCTGGAAACGCAACCCCCCAGCAGGTTTGTATCCGCTTTGTGTCCTCTGCTCTGCACAATCCAGGCACGTAGGATGCCTGGATCGGCTGCCCCACGCTGCAGGTTGGACATCCACCCCAGGCTGAGCTCTTGTGGAGTCAGGCAGAGAATTCCTTTTTATTCATCGAGTCTCCCACCATTTTCAGTGCTGGATTCCTGCCTGGGAATAGCTTAAGCTTAAAATGCCAGTGCTGGGCTCTGGGCTGAGGTGTGATGCCCTTCCCTTCCCTGGGCTCGGTGCATTTGGGGTGTAAAGCAAGGGCTGGGGTGCTCAGCCCGGAGCGGCTGGAGCGTTTACAGGCTGTTGTGGGGCTGGGTTTGGCCAAGCAGTTAAACCATTCGAAAATGCCCTGCAGATTCCTGAAGACTCCTGGGGAGATCATCCACGAGAAACCCAGCAAGCTGGAGCAGCTGGAGAATGAGGAACATGAGGATTTCAAGGAAGACCCGCTGGAGGTCTCACCGTAGGAAATCTCTGACGATGCCGCCTGCAGTGCCCGCAGATTTGGACTCTGCTGTGAAGGGCCAGAGCCTCTGGCTTTGCTGGCAGAAGGTCACAGAGCGGTGGCCACAGATTTCCAAGCCTGTCCTGAGCAAAGGTTGGGACAGCTCTGGGGCTTTGTCAACAAAACTCACACACCAAAATCACCCCTCAACCCAGCGAGTGAAGGCGAATGGGTGGGCTGCTTTCTGCTTGTTTCTTTTCCCCCCTGGGCAAGGGAACGTGGTATTTTTTTGGTTTCTACATCCCGATGCTTGTGTGCAAGGTCCAAACTTGCTGGTAAAGGTGGCTCCATCCTTAAAGCCAAGGCGATGCACAGGGGGCTCTGGACACACGAGCGGCGCCGAACCGGAGCGGTTGTTCTGGGCACTCACGTGCCGGGCAGACACGGGGCCTTGGGCCCGCTTGCGGGACGGACCCGCCTGGCAGATTTGCTGCCCTTGGGGCTGCAGTGGAGCTGCACGATTGAGGGTGGGAACGAGCTGAAACACCCCCTGCATCGGGCCGGTCGGAGACGCGCTGCCCCAGGCTGCGGGAAGTCCTAGAGCTGGGACTCATTTTAACTCCTTTCCTTCCACACGGTGCTTTGTGTAATTAGCTCTCTAGATAGCAAGAAGGACAAGGCAGTAATGAATATGACCGCGCTCACCGTGAGACACGGAGTTGTTTGCTCTGGGTACCAACCTTCACTCTCAGGCCATGCAAAGGGACACGTCTTGATTCAGACCACCCAGGCGAGCAGTTTGGAGCACGGCGGTGAAATCCATGGAGCTGAGCTGGGTTTTACACCACGGGAGGATGCAGCATATATAATATTTGCCCTCAGCTTCTAAATACCCAAAGCAAAGTTCCCCAGTGAGGCAAAATATAGGGTATTTGGGCAACTCATGGAAACAGCTGGCTTTTTAACCTCGGGTATCATTAGTAAGTGCTAGAAGGAAGAATGTTTTTTTTTTTTTTTTTTTAAAAAAAAAAAAACTCTGAAAATATCCATTAATATTTTTGGATTACTTTTTGCTGAGGAAATAAAATTCTGTGACTGCACAGCTGAAAATGCCACTTCTTGCTGGTTGGAAATCTGAAACGGAGCAACCCAAGCCTTCCTCATTTACCCTGAGAACAAGCCCTGCACAGAAACTCTCATGTAACCAGCTCCAAATGAGCAACCGGGTTCTTGTCCCCGAGCTTGTGAGCCTGGAAACCAGAGAACAAGAGTCCAAGCGGCTCAGCAGCTACTGGGTGAAAGCAGCACAAACACCTGGTGTTTTATTGCCACGTGGAAAATCCCAGGCCCACGTAGCAAAAGCAGCACAGTGTTTCCTGCTTGGTGGGAAACGGGGAGTTGCTGCAGACCTTGGTTTCACACCAGCATAGAGCTAATCCTGCTGGTTTCTATCCTGGCTCTTCGTGCTACCAAAACGGTTTATACCAATTACCTGGTTGTTCCAAAGAGGGTGATTCCTCCTCTCTTGTCTGCTGCCACAAGTTCTCACCATATTTCTTGGCTCAGAAATCAACCTGACTTTTCCAAGAGAGCAAAATTCCCATTCTCATTGAAAAATTCCCTTTTATGCTCAAAACTTGCTCCTTTGCCTGCCTTCCAGCTGTGGTTGGAAGCACCTGGAGAGCTTAGTAGCACCTGGAGAGCGCAGTGCTGGGCTGGCAAACACCCTCGCTGCAGCTCCAGCACCAGCATGTCCTGGCACAACGCAGCACACAGAGGCCTCTCCAGAAACCCACTGGTTGGGAAGTTTCACTTCCAGAAAATCAGCAGCTCATCAGCAAAACACAAGGGCTGGACATGTCAGAGGAAAAAGAGGAGTCAGATGTGCTGGGGTGGGGGTAAGTGAACGTAGTGCTCAGCCTTTGGGAGATACTAGCAAGGCAGGGAGGCCAAAATCTCTGCTAGGAGAGGGGTGGTGGGTGCCAGGACCCAACAAAGCTGCAGCCAGGTGCCAGGCCCAGCCTGGACATGCAGGTCACAGCAGGAGGGACCCTGTGCTGCAGGATCCTTCCATGGAAGGTGTCTTTTGTCCTGGAAAAGATGAAAAGGAGATTTTTGGGGGTGGGGGGCTGAAATCTAGTCCCGTTCAATCCGCACTGCGGCCATGGCTTTGGAGGGAGCCAGGGTGCTGGTTTCTTGGGGGGCGAGAAGCAAAGTTCACTTTTATAATGATGCTCTGGGCTCTCTCCCAGTACCCAGAGAGGACTCCCTAGGACACGTCTCAGTGCCTCCCACCGAGAGCGGGAGCAGGCAAATGGATGCAGAAGGATGGTAAACACGTTGCTTTCCTGGAACCGGGACCCGTCTCTTTCGGTAAACACAAGTAAGTGCCACTGGCACCAGGGCTGATCGGCGTGGGCGTGCGGCGAGGAAGGGCACAAACAAGTCAAGGACTGAAGTCCAGGGGCGGTGGTGCACGTGCTCTGCCTGAGCGGTCTCTGAGATCCACACACTTAATTCTTTGAAAGTCTCTGTATTTGCTTCAGGGGTGTCTGACACCAGGCGCTTTCTAGGCCAGGGTGTTGCAAATACAGAAGATCTCACAACACCCCCTGGCACCGCTACCTCGCTTCACTCATCCCCTGAGGGAAGTGGGCTGAAATCAAACCTTGGGCTGCAGGAACAGGGGATTTGCTTTGGAGGCTGGTGCCCACAAACCTCTCGGAGGAGACGCGCTGCAGAGGTGGACCGAGGGGTCTACGGAGGTTGCTGGGCTCCACAGGTCCCATGACTTGCTGTGCTGTCTATCCAAAGCTTGGCCTGTGGGGAAGAATCAGAGAATCATTACGGTTGGAAAAGACCTTCAAGATCCTCAAGTCCAACCGCAAGAAGTGGCTGCCCCTCAACACCTGCATCTCGGCTCTGACACTGCAGATCCTTCTGGCTTTGGTGTTTCCCATTCACAGAATCACTGTGAATGAAGTGTTGGCTGGAAGGAACCTTTCGTGTACCTACTTCACCTTCCCCCTCAAAACAGGACTGTCACCAACACCAGATCAGGTTGGCTAGGGCTCTGTCTTCAAAACCTCCAAGGACAGAGATCTCCACCTCTCTGGGGACTTTCTGAGGGCTCTTCCACCCTTCCACAGAGGAGGTTTTTCCTGATATCCAACCTCAGCCTCCCACACTGCAGCCTCTCGGCTGCCTTGTTTCCAAGAAATCTGGGGGACGGCTGACTTCTGGGTTCTGCTCATGAGCACATTTTAACTCATAGCTCATGCAAGGCTCTTCCTTCCCCTTGTTTTTTCATTTTCTGGAACAAATTCCTGTAAACAAAGCCAGCTTCCCCCTATGCTGTGTCCTTGCATTTTCCGTTCTGCTTTTTCCTTCAAACATCACTAAACTGAAGATATCAATCTCATCTTTCTGTACCCTCTCCAAATGACTTTCTGCCTGCTAGTTTCCTCATTCTGCCAGTGTTGATGAGAAAAGCAGACAGTTTTGGATTCAGATCTTAAAACCTTTCTCCCCAGCTCTGGCCCTGTGTGGGCACGGGATTTGGGGTTGGCTCAGGTCTTGTGCAAGCATTTATTTTCTTACGCTGCCTCTCATCCACTGGGCTCGAACATGCCCAAAATCCCAGAAGAGGCCTGAATGTGCATGAAAGACTGACTCCAGATTCACAGTTCAAGGCAAGATTTATCCAGCAAAACCCTGCTAAGAACTGGATTTGCTATGCTCATCCTATGGTCAGGCTGTGCCCAAAAAAAACACTCTTACAAAAAGGAAAGGCCTGGAAAAGGCCCTAAGTCAACACTGATTCAAAGTTTCACCATGGGAAGCCTTCCATGAAGAGGGATAGTGCTTGGAGTCATCCTTGGATCTCCAACACCAACATCTCCAAACTGGAGATGGCCAAGCTAAGCCCCAGTGCCACAGTGGATATGCTCCGGTCAAAGTGGCCTTAGGCCAAAGTCCTCTTCATTATAGAATGAAGATTCTGCATTCTCTGCATTTGCTGATGCAGAGAAAAAGCACCCAAACAAAACTGGCTGTGAGACTCCTCATCCTCTGGATGCAGCCCTCTCATGAAAGGACATTGTCATATGCTACTTAGCAGCATGGAGCTCCTCCCTGATGGATGCAGTAATTATTTAGAGGCAGCGGATGAGGACACCAAAAAAAAAAAAAAAAAAAAAAAAAAAAAAAAAAAAAAAAAAAAAAAAAAAAAACAGAGCTAGGCAGTCCCTAATCAAAATCAGTCACTGATTCATTAGTATAGGGTAAGGAGAAGGAGAAGTAATAGGAAATTATGGCCCCCAAAGTCTGCAGAAATAGACCTAAAGAAAATAAACATGGGCTCATTTGAGTCTGGTATCTGGAAAATTTTATCCAGGACAGGTCATTTTTATCCAGGACAGATCTGATCAGCACATCATCCTAGCTGAAAAACGGGGAAAACGAAGCGTCCTTTCTGCTGATATCTTGCCCAGGTGTTTTCCCAACCCGCGCAGCTGGAAGTTGCACAGCACAGGCCCCCACTGCAGCCTCCTCATCACCTCAGTGTCCTGGCAAGGTGCAGTGCCAAGCTTGGCCATGAGATGGCAAGACAGCAGGGAGGACGGCGCGGAGCAGCCCGCAGGAGGGCACTGCCAGGCCACACGGGAGGGTGGCCGTGGTCCAGGTTAATGTCGAGTGCAAGAAGCACCACAGATTCACTGGACTCATCTCAAAAAGCTCGAGTGTCCCATCTGTCCTCACCGGTAGTGGCTGGGGTGGTGTCTGAACCCAGCAAAGGGTTTCACGGGTAACATTCCTGTTAACATTGAGCCCTAGAGCGATTCCGGGCCGTGCAGCAGCCTCAGACCTGGTGTTTCTTGGGGGCTCCCAGAGTCTGAGCGGGAAGACCTGGCTGCAGGATCTAAAGCTCCTTTCCTCGAGGAAGACGTGACTTCTGTTTTTCTTGCAGAAATCACCTGACAAAGCCCAGCCATGACAACACACCTGTGGAAAACAAGCTAGCTGGCTTAGATAGCTGGTTTCATGGCTTAGATAGCTGGTTTCAAAGGGCAGCCGTGGCACGAGGTGACATGGATGTCTTATGTTGTTTTGTTGCTATTTGTCATAAGGAAATTGTTTTCTCCTCCAGTGAAACTCACGCGCGCCTGGGTTCCAGATATGGGTGATGTGTCTTCCCGCCACGAGGGAGGAGATGGCGGAGACTCCACACGGAAGCGTCGCCCTCTCATACCTGAATGGCTGCTAAAAATAGGAGTTACTCACCAAGCAACCAGTCTGGGATATAAAACAGCAACTCCCAAGAGAGCCTGACCGCTCTCCATACTTGGGGTTGAGGAGTCTGTCTTGACTTATGTCCAGAAAGGCAGAATTACAAACGGAAAGGTAAATACAGAAAGAGCAAATAAGAATAATGTATGTTCACTGTACTGGAATCAATCAAAGCAGAAGGGGATTGTTGCTTTGCTGTGATGAAATCTAGTTGAATGATTTATTAATGGTGGTGTCCTGGGTTGTTGGGTGGTTTTGGAGTTGCCTTGGATGGGTACAACTCGCCTTCTTGGTCCTGAGAAAGATGGGATTGTGGTGCGTTGGTGTGCCTGTGTGTGGGGCAGCGCTCAACCGAGGGGTCCTGGAGCAGCTGCCATCGCTCCCGGGCTGCAGAGGTTCTTCCCTTGCTCCCACATCGCTTTCTCCAAGGAAGCTCCTGGTCCTGGTGAGCAGGGACTGCTTGAACTCATTTCAGTTGCTGTGAGAAACCTGGTGTCCAGCCTTAGACTGGAAGCACGTGGGCTTGTCTGGGAATGCTTTGATTCTAAAGCAGACCCTGCGTTATCTGCATTACACCCTTGCAAACCAGCTGGGTCCTGCAAACAGATAGGAGGGATCAGCGCTGACCTTCCGGGACACAATTTTGGGAGGCATCTTGGGGGGGTTTCCTTCTGAGACCTGTGATGAGCTTGTTCCCCTGCTCTATAGTTTCACTGCCTCCATCAGGAGCATCTATAGCCCAGTTTATAGCATCATAAAACCCTGTACACATGGTTTAGATAACGAGGACTTAGATAACAACTGTAAAAGGGGTTGATCATTTACCAAGGACCAAAACAGTCGTGGACACCAGTTTTTGGGGTGAGCCTGAAAGGCAGTTCTTTCCACCATGCCCAACCTGACCGAGCAGCGTGGTGAGGCAAGCAAAAACCCTAATGAAAATATTGTCTTCCTCTGCAGGAAGGAACGGGCAGTGGATGTGGATATGGCAGCGTGGGAGCAGGGGAGGAACCCGTCGGGAAAGATCCTCTCACTGGACAGGCAAGGGGCGAAAAAAGTGCTGGAAATCTATGTGAGGCGCTCGCTGAGCTGCTGCGAGGGCTCCCTGGCTGCCAAGAGGAGATTTCAGGACAGAGCTGGAGGGAAAAAGGCAGCCAAGCTGCAAAGGTCAAAAAGCGACTTCTGCAATTACTCATGCTCCAAAATCAGCCTGAAGAAAGATCAGGAGGAGGGATCCAACACATCAGATCTGGAAGAGGCTCCGGATAAAACGAGCAAAGCATCAGCTCCGGGGAGCTCCACGAAAGAGGAGTCGGAGCCCAAGGGGAAGAGCGGCAAACATTCCTCCCAGGGGAAAACCCAGCGTGCCTGGTTCAAAAGTTTCTTGAACTTCCTCTTCAGGAGGAATCCTGATGATCAGAAGGAAAATGCAGGGCAAAAGGCAAAGGAAAAAGATATCAAAGCTCCTCACGGCACTAAAACAGACATGCCTAGAAGGCCTGGAACAGATGTGAACACAGCCCCGGCACTGGGCAAACCTCTGAGAAAGAGACCCAGCCTCAAGAAGGTCTTCTCGTTTAAGAAGCACGTTGGTGCCGAGGAGGAGCGCGGTGAAGCTGGAGCAGACACGAAGGCCAGGAGACCCAACCGCCTCCTGCTGAGGCACATCCAGACACCGGCCTCGCCAGGTGGGACCCGGCCTCCCGGCCTCGCCTCTCGGGGCAATGCCAACAGCAGCTGAACATGGCATCACGTTTGGCAAAGCCAGGGAGAGCGCCCAATGCCGAGTTCATTACCCCTTCCCTGCCCTTAGGAGCACAGCAGCAACCAGCCCAGCTTCCCAGGGCTCTGGGGGGCTCCCAACTCAACTTGCTGTCCCAGGAAAGGGTCAGTTTTGCTCTGTTTAAAGATGGCTCTGGGTGAAGTCCAGTTCATTACTCAAACTCGGGAGTGCAGCAATTTACTGCCAGTCAGCTGCTCCCCATGTGCAGGTTTTGCATCTGTAGCAAATGAGGGACATCACAATTTAATTCAAACCTGCATTTGGGATCGAAGATTAAATCTTAAACTATTAAAGGTCTACAATAAGTTGCTTTAAATTTGCTGCTGGCTAAGGGTGTGAATGGAGACCACTGTTGTGACAGAGCAGGCGACTTGTGCAATAGGTTACAATGCAAGTCAATCCATCTGCACCCTTCCTCTGCTGAAAAATTGATGGGATATTTTTTATGAAGGTTTGGTCAATTCAGGGCAAGTTGCAGGAGCTCATAAATGGTTCAGAAAGCACCGTCGGATAGTTCATTAACAGTCTGCACTAATGCAGGGTGAACACACGCAGGAATTTTGCTAGCTGGGCTTGTCGCGCCTGCCTTTCCCTTTCAAGCAGCAAGGGACTCGCCCAAACCCTCAATTCTGAACGTGCGTTTGCCTTCTAACAGGTACAGACCAGCCTGACTGCTACTACACACAGGTCTCTGAAGAGATAGGGCTGATAGTTCACGGCAGCGAAAGCCACGTGAGCAGCGAGCAGCGTTTCCAAGAGCTGCAGGCACCGGCCAGCGCGGATGGAGTTGGTGAGTGTTGCCCTCAGCAGCTTCATCATGAGCTGCCCTCGCTGTGGGTTCAGCTCCAGGCACAGAGCCTGCACAAGACCCCGGACCCACGTCAGGCCTATCACCGTGTGTGGCCTTTGGGTTCATTCACTGCATCAGGGCTTGGTTTTGAGAGGAAGAAACTCAAAGGCAGGAGGGTCTTTCTCCTGGTTGAGGAAACTGGGAATTTGCTAATAGACTTAAGTGTATTTTCCAGGGATAGCGGTATATGCATTTCCTCTGGATTTTTGGGGGGTGAAGTTTCACAGGCAGCATTACCTCCTCACAGCATCTTGGTTTGGGGCTTGTGGAAAAGGCTGGAAATAATGTTGGAAATGATTCTTTTCTCTCCACAGAGGAAGCCATCAGAAGGATTGTTGCCCTCCTTCAGAATGCAGGAGATGATCTGGATAGGAAGGTAAGAGAAAATTTATTACCTGCAGGGATAGAAGTAGTTTGAGTCAAATTCCATATTGCTATAAAACAGTCCAATGTCACTGACTTGCAGGGGGCAGCAGCAGGCCACAATGCTCCATCCAATCAAGGAAACGGCATCTTTTAATTCCTTGATTGGGTAGGACACAGGTCCGTGTGTCTGTCTGCACTCCCTCAAAATCAGTCTCAGCATGGTATGGAAGCACTGAGAAAGCTACGACACACTGAGTTATTCACTCTTAACATGAGTATCCATCTGCTGCTCAAACAGGTAAAGGAAGACGCACGGCTACGGATGTTTTTCAAAGAAATGTCCTACAGCTCGTTCAAGAACTTGGCTGATGCCTACGTCAGCACGGAAATGACAGCCAGCAGGCCCAACATTAATCCCAAAGAAATCCAGTTTGCTTTTGCTGTGCACCTCACTGCCAAGGTGGCCGGCATCTGCAACCAGGCAGTGAACAGGATCATGGGCTTCGGCACGCGCTACCTGGAAGACTCGTTTGCACCCTTGTCCTACAGCAAAATTCTTCAGGTATAGAGGAGTGAGGTGTTCACGATGGAGCTGCCAGCAGCAAGTTGGGGCAAGTGGTGTCATTTAAGGATGATCCACAGGCAGCTGATGTCAGTCAAATGAGTTTATGCTAGCGGGGTTACAAAGCACTGGATTTAGGAGGGCACTGGGGCTGGATCTTGTTTTCCTACCAAAGGCTGGCAACCCGGTAGGATGGGTGGCCTTGATCTGTAGCCAACAGGCGCATGGCCCATGCGTGAACTACAAGCACAACTCAGGAAGAATTCCTACAGAACATATATAGGAGACCATGTTGGGCCAATAGCACCAGCCCCAGTAGCACCAGTTGAGGCCTGGCCAGGGTCCCTGGCATCACTCACGTGGGGAAGGGACTCATGGATGTCTTGTTCTGTCTCAACAGGACAGGGACCAGTTCAACACAGAGAATTGTGAGAGCCCAGACTGAAACCGGCTGCTCTGGAAAGTGCTTTCCCAACCACGGCTGGCGCCCAACGTGTCTGTGAGCCGAAGGATGCAGATTTCCCAACGCGTGGAGCAATCCCTGCAGTTGGTCTGAATCCACTGTGATTTGCGACCTGTGGATTTAAAATCCTCAAAGGAAAACAATGGCAAAGACACAGCAGCATGAAATGCTTAAAAAGCTACCTAGCTGGAGCCATTAAATAGTGTGCAATTCAAACATATCCCTTATTTCTTGTGTTGCCCTATATTTTCATCTTAGCTCTTATGATGTTTTACCTGACATATGTTGTATATATTTTGTTTGTGTATGTCTATTTATATACCTGCTTTTCTATATCTATGTGCAATATAATTTATATAGCTTCTGCTGTCATGCAAAGATCCAGTTCAGGAAAAGTCCATAAAAACCATGCCTAAGTGGTGCACAGATGTGCATGTGCTCCTTTCCTGGCTGTAAAATCTGTATTAAAAGTGCCACCAATCCAGTTGTCACTGGATTGTCCAGGATGGAGCACCATGAATTCGAGCTGGAACTACTCTGCCAAGGCAAGTCTCTGTGCCAAAAGATCTGTTGTTGTTTCACAGCTTCTTTTAGTGCATTTCTCAAATATGAGAGCTCCTGAGTGTCAGCCAGTCTTGTCTAAAGGAAATGAGAGATGTGTAAAGACATTGTACTTGGAATAAAATTTGCCTTGCTCCAGCTGTTGTGGGATGCTATGGCACATGTGGGATGTGAATTTTACAGCAGATACATGGTGTTTTCCAGCCATTTTTTGTCTATTTATGGCCATTTCCTTTCTAGCAGCAGGAGATTTATTGCAAAAGCAGATTGTGCTGACACCAAGAAATGCGTAAAGCTTGTTTCCGAGTAGCCCAGAAGCTGCACTTGATATAACTCCCTGGTGGACTGAGGAGATTTATAGCTGCTGGGGTCTCACCTACTATGTCTAAGAAGATGTGAAATGTCAAAGAGATTAAACATTAATCTCTGGGAACATTCCCAGCTAATCTTTGTCCAAACCCCTAAGCAGGGCCCTGGATTAAGGCTGTGGATCTTGGCTCAGGGCGGTGCTGGGTTTGCCACCGCTGACTTCACTGGGAGTCAACAGGAGATTCTCCCTTGTCAGGGTCAGACACAACTTCTGGGTCAAGTGCGGGGGGAAGGAGATGAAATTTTGGGGGCTGCAGTAGGCAAGAGGCTGGACTGGTTGACTTAACGATGACTGCTGCCTTGAAACACTTTGCTATGAAGAAACCTGGTCACATCACAGACAGCCCAGGGGAGCCGACCAGGGCTGTCACAGGGGTCGATCCAGTCTAGCCCTGTGTGATTAGGAGTGTGGAGAACACCTCGTCCCCCTCCTCCATCCTGCTCGAGTGATGCCAGCTCTAAGTGCAGCACAAGTGCAGTGTTTCCTTTGGCCACGAACCAACCTTATCAGACTTTTATTGCAGGAGAAACTGAAACTGGTCTTGACTGTTTGCAGACCTTTGTGACGTTACCTTGTCCCTGCGAAGCTGCCGGAGCCCAGGGAATTTTAAAGAATTGATGCCCAGGCAGAGTGAGATGGTATCAGGCACAAGGCAGGGGTCTGGTGGGAGGATTGTGCGATAACCTTTGCTGGGCAGGCAATTTGCTTTGCATTTGAGATCCTGTGGTACAGGGTGCATGACAGCATTTGCGTTGAGCAGAAGAGGGTTTTGTTTCCTCCTTGGCTTCCCAGAGGACATTGTCTTCCTGCTGTGCATGGGACACTCCTGCCAGGCAAAACAACTGTGAGAAAACCATTAGTCTCTTCCATCCCCCTTCTCCTCCTGTTCCCAGTGTCACAGCTGAATGAAATATCCTCCTTTTGTGGCCGCTGGGCCCTTTTCCTTCCCATACATCGTGGGAGTGGTGCCAGCTAAACATGAAGACAAGTATTCGCAGCTCCTTGCACAACAGCCTTGTGTTCCCAAACTCTCAAAGCAGAAATGAGGCCATGGCTGGTCCTTGTGGTCGGGCTGCTGCCGGCGAGGGCCGGAGCAGGGATCCCAGCTCCGAGCACACAGAGCCTCCACGGGCTCCTGGTGCCGCTGGATCTCACCGTTCAAGACTCTGCTCATTAGGGCCTTTGACATCTTGGCCTAATTGCTCAGTTATAAAATCAAGACCCTGGCTGTCCGGTACCACTGAAGATCTCTTGGCATGGAAGAAAGACGAGTTATTAGCCCTGGAGTTTTGATTGGTTTCCAGCTCTCGGTATTATGCTCATCCTTCCCTAAACTCCTTGCCATAATTTCGGACCTCTAAGGCAATCACATCTCCTTAAAATCCCTGGGATCACGAGCGCTGACCATCTGTGCTGCTATCCCGCACGAGATGGAGGGAACCGCAGGCTCTCCCCAGCCACCTGGCGGGTGCTTAACGTGCGCCAGGAGTTTTCTTGGGAAAGCATCTGAGGGCGCCGCTGGATCCTGTGTCTCCGCAGCCATTAGTCCCGGCTAATCCGGCCTTGCTGAGCGCCGGCTCGGGGGGGAGAGCTTAGCAAATCACCCGGGCACTTAACGGAGCAATCGGTTCAGAGCTCTGCGTCCCTAAGAGGATGATGACAGGGTTTTGTCTCACGGGCAGTGTGGCACCAGGCCAGCGAGGTGAGCGCAACACGGGCGCCCTGGGGGATCCTGTCCCAGGCCCGGCTTTGTCGGCGGGCGAGGGCACCACAGGGATTTTGCAGGATCTCCGGGGAAAAACCCTGCAAAGGGGGGAAGGAAGTCAGCGAGGAGGCCATGCCAGGGCCGCAGCAGGAGAAGGGCTGGGGCAGGTTGTGGAAAACGTGGGAACGCGGCTGATCCCAGCTGCTGCCTCAACGCTGGCGCCCATGTGGGCCGCTTGTCATTCCCCATCCATCCTCCCTCATGTATCTTGCATAGGGATAATTGCTTTTTTATGGGCAGGGTAAGGCTCTCCTTCTGCCTCTCTAAATGGAAAAATCCCATTTAATATGTTGCCTTATGGAACAAGGGAAGCAACTACTGCAACGCGATGCCCTCTGGAGAACCCAGGAGAGCATCTTCCTGGCACTGCGTCCTCTCCACACAGCTCTGCAAAGCAGGTCGCAGCAGGGGCCTCCCGCAGCATGAGCTCTTTCAGCAAACGCAGCTCCCAAGGGGAAAGTTGTCCTGGGGGGAGCTGTGCTTTCCTGCAGATCCCATGGGATTCATCCACACCCTTCCTGGAGCTTGGCAGTGGCGCTGGGCAATCAGTTGAGGCAGGACAAGCATTCAGCAAAGCAGGCGCTCCCCATCCCTTGTATTTGCAGTTCCTGTTTAATCCCCTGAGGGCCTGATGAGCATAACTGTGGCAAGAGCTAATTAACTGACAACATGGCAACATTCTCCTTCAGTGTTCAAAGGCTCGTGTGCTTCCAGAGCACTTGCATGTCCGTATGGGTCAGTGAGACGGTGTTTTGGGAGCCCTCATTTTGCTGGCAGGTGTTCAGCATTGAGGGCCCAAATTCCTCTAGATGAGGGAGTCTCCTTTCCTAAGAGCTGGAGGAGACAGTGACAGAGCCAGATTGGAGCTCAGATATCACTGCACGATGACAACATCTGTAAATCACCCGGTCGGACGGACAGAACAGGGTGAGCAGCGAGAAACTCACCTGATAAGGGAATAATTTAAAAAAAATCAAGCACTGAAAAGACGAGTATGAAAAGGGCCGAACAAATCCAGGAATGCTGCATTTCTACAGCAGGACATGGTAACGTGCAAATGTCGTAATGCCAGGATCTGGTCATGTCTGTGATAGTCCAGATCATTTCAACAAATTTAGGAACTCCTATTTTGCTGCTTTCTGTTCTGTCTTCATGGCAGCACTCAGGCAAGGGCAGTTCGGGCTGTGTGGAGTTAAATTCATTTGGCAATATTCATCCGTGAGGCTGAAAGGCTGCCGGGGAAGGCACCAGTGAAACTTCAACCAAGAAACAAAACAAGGATGGGTCTGTACTCCCAGAAACTGCACCTGAGAGTTTCTTGTTGTGGATCAGCAACAGCCTAGCAGTTGGTGCCCAGGAATGGCTGTAGAGGCCAAGGAAACTCCTCGTATCCTTACAGATATCTGGAACAAAACAGCATTGCAAAGGTTTCATTAGGATGCTGGGACAGTCCCATGCTTTTCTGTAATGTTGTGGACAAACTGCCACACCAACACAGAGGGGGAATGTTCTCTGATTAAAAATGCCTGTTATTATCTACATGCCCATATTTTATATAAATATGTAATATATATATACAATCTTGAATGTAATATATATAATATTCACTTACAGTGTGCACATTGTATGTATATGGACATCATAGGAGACAGAGTATTCCTTACATATTTAATGAATATATATATTTAAAATGGCAGTTTTCATTCTGCACATTGGCAGCAAAATAAAAGATGAAATGGAAGTACAAATCTGTATTTGTATTCAATTTTTCACTATTTTTAATGCTCATTCAGATAATGAAGATAGGCTGAAGGCAGTTTCCCTTTGGTTTAATCCAGGACTTGGGGCACATGGTGCTACTGCACGAACCCTCCTGGGGCTTTAGGAAGCATTGTGCTGGGCAGAACAGGAAGGCAAATCCACGAGCTCGGAGGTTGCTTCCAGAGAAGATCTAAAAAGCTGGCGAAGATGGAAAAACTTCCAGCAAGGAGCAAATGTAATAAATATTGCCAAACTGAACACAGGCACGCAGCGTGTTCTGTGTAACGCCCTGTGCACACCCCTTGTGTAACACCATCTGGATTTAAGTGTCTTATACAAGCCTTTACTCATTCAGCGCTGAGCTGCTCCTAAGCTGGGATTGAAGGCGAATCCTGTTTAGAAAAACACCCTTGATGAAGAAAGCACAAAGCAAAGAGAAAAGTTTGCGGGGACCTTCCAAAGCGTGACAGCACAGCAAGACAAACCATCTCCTGGAGGGCTGCAGGAGGACTTAGGATCACTTGTTATAAAAGGGAGCGTTGGTTAAGCCCAGAGCAAAGAACTGGCGGCAGTCAAGGATTTTGAGTGCTGTTTTCATCAGGGGAAAATGACTGCTTTTAGCATGGGAGGCAATTAAAATAGCTAGTGAATCTAAACACCGTGGAGATCTGTCAGAAAAGGAGGCAGAAAATCCTTCTGTATTCCTGTGAAACCAAATAGAATGATCCTGGAGAGAACAGCGGAGACAAGAACCTGAAGGTTGCCTGGAGAAGAAGGACAGAGCGAGATATCGAGCCAGGTACAGAAATCTGATCTCTGTGAGTCCAGTGGCTAGAGATGGCTGAAGAGGATATCAGGGCTTCAGGCACCCCGTTCTCCCTCTCCTTTTCGGGCAGTGGCTTTCTCGTCCTGTACCAGGCAGGAGTGCTGCAGTCCCTCCTGGAGCTGGCTCCGGAGCTGCTCCGCTCGGCGTGCAAGGTCTACGGGTCCTCTGCAGGATCTCTCATCGCGGCGGCCGTTGTGTGCGGCATCAACCTCGGTAAGAGAACTATTGCCTCGATTTTCTCATTTTCAACTTTTGTTTCCAAATACAAATGCAGGCACTAACGCCTTATAGGGCAAAAAGAGGGAATGGGATGACATGGCTGAGTGAGCTGTAGCCCTCTGCTGAGGATGATTGAAGTTGGCTGATAGGATAAAATATAACAGCGGAATTCTTGGGCAGAGAGTACATTTCCACAAACTCATTTCTCTTCGCAATAAAGAACATTGCAAGAACATAGGTCATTTCTATGACCTAATAGGTCATATCAATGACCTATTTCATCACTCACCTGGGCTCTGGGAGAAGAAATTTGTAACTCTTGAAGTTTTGATCTCTTGGCGCATAGGGCTACTGAAGCTGTGGTCCTTCCCTTTTGCAGAGTTGGGTTCCAGAGCAGAGTAGCTCCTTCCCTTTTGCAGAGCTGGGTTCCACATCTCTGTCCTTGCTGTGGCCCTTTGGCTTTAATATTGAGTGCTAAAATTGGAGTAAGTATCCTTTACTCTTCTGGCAAAGCTGAAGCTCAGCTACTATAGAGGTGTGAGGTTTTCAAAGGAGCTTTTGCAATATTTGAAGCCTCTGCTTCACATATGCTAGGATCATTCCACTGAAACTAAAACTGATTAGGTAAATTAGGTAAATATATTTAGACAAAGGGGAGCCCAACTGTCAGCAACCTTTCTGCCCATATGGGAAAGAACCTCCATGAATATCAGCAAAGATGCCAATACTTTCCTCTCTGATTTCTTATCCTGTTGCAATAGAACAGAGGAGCCAGGGCTGTCAAGCAGGTGCAACAGCTCTTGCTGTTACTATCAGTGCTAGAAAGTGGGTCTGCTTCACTGGAAGAGACAGGGCACTATCTAATTAGTTAGCGGAGACTCTAAGCTGATCTTGTGCCCAAAACATCTTCCCTCAAGGGAAGAAAAGACCTTTTGGATATTCATGGCTGTGGGTGAGTTTTAAATACAGAAAAGGCATGTGGCTCCTGCACACAAACTCCGTGGAACACAAATCTGGCAGAATTGGGGCAGGAGGAGGGTAAAAGGCAGGTGTAGCCTCTGCAGCCCAGGCAGCAGTGGACCCCAATGGGGCACCCAGTGGGGTGGCTGTGCTCAGGCACTGATGGCCCCTATCTGTCCTTCCCCCCATGCCTGGAACCAAGAAGCACTAAGCTCCCTGACCCAGCTGTCCCTGGCAGCCTTGCGGGCCCACACCACAGATGGCTCTTAGGGAGACAGGTCACTCCTGAGCACACAGAAAATCAGGGCAGGCAGGGACTGTCACAGGCAGCACAACCCTGGCCAGCCACAGCAGCAACCCCAGGGCCGCCACCAGCTCCCGCTTCCTACCTGGCAGCTCGTTGGCCTCTTCCCAAAGTTCCTCCCATTTCCAGGGCTCAGGATGAGCAGAAGGAAGCGCTGGGCAGGTGTGTTCTCATGCTGTTGCCAACACCCCTCCTGGGCCATCTCAGGCTCTTTCGACTTCCCCAGAGACCCTGTGTGAACCTGCCAAGCGTTAATCATCACGCCACATGGCCCGAACATCCGCTCAAACACTTATAACCCTCTTAATACTTGGGTTGCTGTGGTTGCCTCCAGGACACTCCATGTAATCCATCTGTCTGGCCATATTTTTAAAGCCATGTGATGGGACAGCCTGGGCGACCTCTGCTTCTGCAAGGGGACAAGTATCAGTGCTCAGGCGAGTGCCTGTTCAGCTCTGCACCTCTCCGGAGCCCTGCAGGGCCTGCCTGGGGCACAAGGATAACTCCAGGCAGGACCAGGGAAACGGAAAACGTTTTCGATAAGCCAGTTCAGCCAGCCGAGCCATGGGTATGCGTGACCTGAAGGAGAGAAAGGGCCTCCTCAACAGTGTCACTTCACCCCGCAGCTGCATTCCTGCTTTCATAATCGGGGAGAGCAGCTTTACCTTGAACACCAACAAGGAAGGGAAAGGGAGGAGGGAACAGCGAAACCTCTGGGCTGTGACTGTCAGACTTTCCTGAACCTCCCCCTGCTCCCACAGACAGTGAGCATGGAAAATGTTCAGCTGCAGTATCCTACCGAGTCCTGCCACTGACAGCACAGGGCTTTAATTTGGGGCAGGGTTAAAAATATATCCGTTAAGGTAGCATAAATGCGGACATTCTCTCTCTCTCTCTTTTCTTTCCTACATCAGATGACCTAAAGGAATTTTTCTTTGTAAGCGCAAAGGAAGTCAGGAAAACCATCCTGGGCCCTCTGTCTCCCAAGTGCAGCCTGATGGAGAATATCAAGAACCTTTTACAGAGGACACTCCCAGAGAACTCCCACCAAGTGGCTTCGGGGAGGCTGCACATCTCCCTCACGCGGGTGGTAGATGGCCAGAATGTCATGGTCTCGGAGTTCAGCTCCAAGGAGGATCTCATTCAGGTAAAGGGACCTTCCTCGGTGGCCTCTGAGAAGATCTCCTGCTGCTCTTTTGGAGCCCAGGTCCCATCAGCACTGATCACTTGAGCTCACAGTGAGCTCTGTGAGGCCTGCAGGGAAGGGAATGCAGAGGGAGATGCTGCTGGGGCCACAGCATGGCAGGATCCTGCTTTCAGCCTCAAAAATCCCAAGCTGATGTGTTATTCAGCTCTAGCAAGTGCTAGTGGCTCCTTGCAAAGAGCTGGGTTCACGCTAACATGCCCCCCAAGCCTTCTGCATGGGGCTCTCCTTAGCCACGTCCTCTCAGCAGGAATTTCCTTCATTGCCTCTGCGCTTTCCTGGGAGGAAAGTGCTGCACAAAAAGTCTTGATTGCCAAACCAGCAACAGCTGATTAATCTGTGAATTAGCTGCTGGAGGAAGAATCTCAGCGTAAAACCCCAAAGGAGATCACCAAGAGAATCAGGGATTTGTCCTGGGGAGACAACAGAGTATGGCAAACACACAGAGATGCTGAAATTCCACCAGCAGTGCCTGCCCTAGGGTCACCCCAGCCATCCCTGTTGCTTGTTATAACCAAAGAGTGACTCCCAGCTCAAGAAACTGGGGAGGAATCGTTGCAAACTGTCCAGCAGGATGGTTTGGCCATTGAAAAAACTCCCAGCAGAGTCAAAGTGTTTTGAGAGAGTGTCTTGGTTTGTCAAAAGCCTTCAAGAATGAAAAATGACCTAAAAGTTTCACCTTCCCAAGGCCAAAGAGCAGCGTTTGGACAGGGAAATATAGATATAGAACTGTGATATTGCTGGCAGTTACACAGTGAAAATGATGTGCTATGCCCTTACCAAGAGAAGTCTTTCAGCTTTATTGAAATTAGATGTTTTGGCTTTCTTGAAACTTTTCCTCTTTACACAGCAGTGTGCAGAGTCCAGGCAGTACCTGCAACCAGGTGATTTGTCTCGCCGGAATTTGCATGTCCTTAATGAAACAGCCCTTTGTTCAGAAGAACCTCCCTAGAAACACACACTTTCCTGCAACCCTCCTGTAATCCCACTCTTTCCCAGGCTCTCCTCTGCAGCTGCTTTCTCCCCATCTACTGCGGATTCATCCCTCCGTCCTACCGAGGTGTGGTGAGTGCTCTTTCCAACACCACCTACGCTCTCAGCGGGGTGTTCTTGGGGTTAAACTTTACATTCCCTTGAGCAGAAAGAGAAGTAAATGTCCAGGGATCCTCTTAGGTACCTTGAGGCACATTCTTCATTGCAACCTAAGCTTGCAGCTGTGTTGAACTGCCCTCTGGAGAGTTGTCTCCTCCTGCTCTGTCCAATGCTGGGGCTGGCTGCCTGGACACGGCACTTGTCTTGCAGCTCTCCACACTTGGGCCATGCAAACTGGTTATCCCAGGCAGGATTTGTCAACAGTGCAGATGTCTCCATTAGCTCAGGTGCAGCCAAGTATGACAGAAATACCAAAAGTCTGTGGGAGGAATCCTCCCCCATTCATATGCTGCGAAACACCAGGATAAGTCAACAAAGTGCAACTAGCTTGCAGCTACCCCTCAATAAAAGAATACAGGACTGATGTGTGGTAGCCTCCTTGTGTATCAAGGCCTACAAAGCCTTGAGAGCAGATTTGCAGTTTGTATAAAATAGGGATATCTCCCAGATTGGGTCAGGCTGTATTGATAGAGCCTATTCAGGCCACTATAACTGGCTGCCTGCTCAGATCTGCACCTTAACCCAGACTGCAGAACGTGTTCCCTGAGTTCCTGGAGTTCGCAGGACCCGGGACTCTATGACATTACTGTGCAAGGCTTTTCTGCTCCTTCTTTTGAAGGGCATTTAATGTGATCAGCTGCAGTCCTTGCAACTTCAAATCCCATTGAGGTGGGTGGTAAACTGAGATTTCTGTCAGAATCGAGCAATTGTTATTTTTCTTGCCAAGTCCTCCATTTTGCAAGAGTTTGCAAATGTGGGTCTCCTACTCCTTGAGCTCACAAGAAAAACAGGACAAGACCAAACCTGAAATGGAGGACTTGAAGTTTCTATGACACCATAAATTCAGTGATGTTTGACCGGCTAGCGACTCCTGGAACAATCTGATGAAGTTCTTTGATTAAAAGTTATATTTTCATATTAGTAACTGCTGTGGATTACAGCACCATGCTCAGTGTGACAGCTAAACCTTTGAAAGCTGCTGTGCCACCATAGCCGCAGGATATAATAAGGGCACAGACTCAGTTCATGGCCCCTCTCTCACTGGGACTGTGGTCTCTGCAGCTGCTCCTGGCTGAAGACCAGGCTTGGAGCCATGGGCAGGGTGCTGGGAGGAGCTGGGAGAGGCAGGGATCAAGGCTGAGAGGTGGGAAGAGACGCTGTTGCAAGTGGGAAGACTGGACATGCAGGAATTGGCTCTCGGTGACTCTGTAGCAACCCTCTTCTCCGAGCACCCCCTCCTTCTGCTCTTGTCCCCCAGCGATACGTTGACGGAGGCTTCACCGGTTTGCAGCCCGTTCCCAGCCTGGAGGAAGCCGTGATCACGGTGTCCCCATTCACAGGGGAGCTCGATATCTGCCCGCGTGACTGTCCTGCCATCTTCTACTGTTTCCACATCTTTAACGGCAGCATTCAGATCTCCATAGAAAACCTGTGCAGGATTAGCTACGCACTCTTTCCACCCAGCTCCGTGGTAAGCCCATCACGTCTCCTTCCCAGCTCCATTCTGGGTAAAGCAAATCAAAGCTGAACCTGCCTCCCCAAGATGTAAGGTTCACCCCTATCCCCATTGCTAATTAATCGTATTGCAAGGGGAGCAGCCTTGGGGCAGTCCTCACTTCTCTGTGTTGCATCTCACGGCACTGTGTTGCATCTCACGGCAGACCCGGCGGATGGTTTCACAATCTGCCAAGCTCCAGTGCTTTGGTAGCTGCAAAGCACCTTCTGCTGGCTGCCTTGGAAAGGGTCAGTCCCAAACTGTTCCCAGTGAAACAGCTCCCAGCCTTGCACTGATCCTGCCTCGACGTAGTGCATGTTTGTGACCCCGGCTCTTTCTCTTCGCAGGTCCTGGATGACTTGTTTTTCCAGGGGTATCAGGACACTGCCCTTTTCCTGTGCAGGAATGGTAAGTTTACCCCTGAGACTGAAAAGGCAGTGAAAGTGCAACCTGCTGCCTGGCAGCCACGGTGGTCGCCCGGGTGGCCACGACACCTCTGAGGACCTCAGCCCTTTCCTTCTGTGCCTTGCAGATGCCTTTGGCACAAACTATTTCGATGGCAACTTCCGCTTTGCCAGCATGTGCGGGAAGACTGACCTGCCACGATGCAACGGGACGCTGGGCAGCCCGGGGAGGAGGGCAGCGCGGCCCCTGACACCTCGCTTCCTTCCAGGTGCAGCATTTTGGGCACTGCTCTTGGGCTCTGGGGGTGGCTGGGGCCCCTGAGAGCTGCTGTAGCCTCAGAAAGGAGTGATATTCTATTTATGATATTATATATTATTTCTATATTTGCTTTGTGGCAGATTCCATGAGGACATTAGCTACTGCTCTCCCTCTTGGGGCCAGAAGGCCATAGGGATTACGAAGCTTTTTATTTCTTACCAAGGCCACCAGTGCTCTTGGGCAACCATGGGCAGCTACCACCTCAGAGAGGCTTTGCAAGAGCAGGACAGGTTGGATCATGGCCTGGCCTCCAGCCTCCACGGGTTGATTTGCAGCAAGAGCTGCTGGATGGGAGCAATTATTGCATTTCTTGGGCTGTTTCTCATGGCTGATCTTTCCTTATGTCACCACTCGTGAGCACAGGCCTGGCTTGGTGGAGGAAGCAGCAGTTCGGACTGCAGGACCCGCTGTCCAAAGCCCTGTTACAACCGTACAAGCTCCCTGTCAAGATGCCAGCTTTTGTCTGGAAGGGGTAAGAGAGTCTTGGTAATGGGATGGGGCAGAGCCCCACGGGGAAACCACGGGCTGGGTGTCAGCAGTGGAGATCTAGCCTAGTGTGGAGGCACAGGGGGAGAGGAGCGAGGCTGAGCGGAGACGGCACGAGGCTCGTGAGAGTAAGAGAGGGAGGAAGAATATTGCAACGGGTGTTTACTGCTTGTGCTTGGCTGCTCTTGTTTGCTGGTCATCATGCTCTGCTTGCTTTGACTTGGCTTTTCCAGGCTCCAGCAGCTGTGGGGATTACTGGAAGACATCAGCTCCCTGGGAAAATGGTTCCAGAAGCTCCTCAGGAACATGGTGCCTGGGTTGCCTAGAAGAGCTGCGGCCAGGGGGTGAGGGCCAGGGCAGTTCAAAACAGGGGAGGCTGCAAAGCAGGGGGACATCCAGGGAAACCCCAGGGTAGGTCACCAATAGGTCACTGCTGCTGAACTTAGCCAAAAAATCCAAATCCAGGTACTCCAAATTAAAAGTGCCTAACTTCCCCTGCACTCCCCCGGATGTTTTGCCATTTAGTGGCAGCTATAAACCAGAACATTTGTCTGTGGGGCTCTATTCTAGCAGAACACATCAGGCACATCCAAAATCCTGGGGAATTCGGTGCTAAACCTCATAGATTCAGCGCATTTAATAAGCTGAATGTTCTCAGACCCTGATACCAGCTGGAGCGGTTGCAGCGCGTGGGTCAGAGCTGCAATGCGGCACGTTGAGTGCTTATGCTCCAGATCAGCATGGAGTATAATGTAAAGATACTATAATGCAAGCAGCTATTGCCACATCCTTCCCCAACCAGGACATCAAGCAGCCCTGGGGCTACCTGTCCCCCTTGGCCCAGTGACACCTACTCCACTGAACTGCTTGTTCCTTTAGGTAACCCTCGCAGATGGGCCTTGGGGGTCTCCAACAGACGCCATGAGGTTCTGCCATCCCAGGAAGAAGGGGGTGACACTGGAGCTCATTTCACACCGCAGCACGACCGCTGTTTTAGGGAGTTTTTTTGTGGGCTGTTTTCACTCAGGGAAATGAGCTGAGGTTGTTTCAAATGCTGCTGCCGCCATCTCCCTGCCCAGGCAGCCTGAGCTGCTTTAACACGATGGCCATGGAAAAGTGCCGCAGAGCAGGCACCTCGACCTGCACGCACAGCCCAGCCACCCATTTCTTCAGCCTCTCCACTCACTCGTCACCAGTGTGTCCCCCCCACTCTGTTTTAAGGGCAGATTACATGGCATACAGCCACCAGCAACTGTCACATTTTAAGTGTTTTCCTCTCCCTCAAAAGCTTCGAGACACTCAGTAAACAGAGAAAAGGAAGGTCTTACAAAGCCTACCGGGCAGGAACTCATTTCATCATAACCTCAGGGGTCTGATTCTCCTGCCTGCTTGAGGCTGGACCCCCTCTGACTTTGCAGTAGTGGAAAAGGACGGAGAAACTTAAAAAATTAACACTCGCCAACACACTTCAAAGCATCACCCTACACATCTCCCATTAGGAAAGCTGGCACTTCAAAATTATATTAGTTCTCCCCATCTGATTTTGCATAACTCGTTGCTATGAGCACTGTATTATTCAGGCAAACAACTTGCGTTGCTGGTAGGTACATAAAATGACCCAGAATCACTCATCCCAAATAGACAACGGATGCTGATGGGCTGGCAGTGCCCTCAGCTGACTCTGCCCAGGCCGTGGCTGCCCACGGGCAGCTGCGGGTCACCCCAGCACAGCATTTACCTGACCAAGCAGCTTGTTTATCGAATGGCACAGAAGGAAGTTTCATCCAAAGAACCCCGGGGCCACAGGCATGAATGTCACATCGCTGAAGGCTGCGTTGATGTAAACAGAATCAGACCTAACTATGAATGCTCAGTAAAATCATGTTCTGCTGTCTCTGCTTGAAGTCAATGGCCTTGCAACGTGCACCTTTGAGCATGCTGAGAGAGACCAGGGTGGTTATTTGCGTTGGTTCCAACAAAACCTCTTCCTGACTCCCCTTGTGACATCCCAGAGCAGCCCTACTCAAATGGAAACTTTCATTGTCCCCATAAAATAATTGTCTTTTAGGAACTGACATGCAAATCCACTAATTTATTTGCAAATCTCTGCCACAAACAGGAGTGGAGCTTGAACTACCCAAGCAAGTCCAATCTCCCCCAGGTATAGGGCAGGGTGCTTGGTCATAGACAGTTAGGATAACTTTAGCTGTTGCCTCTTTTTGCGTGAGCTTAGAAGTAGTAGCATAAAGGAGGCTGTGCCAGAGGCAACAGAGAGAGATAAACTTTGGCACCTCTTTTGAATTGTCTCATGCAGGAGTTTCACCCTGGAGAGGCCAGCTGGGAAACTCAGCTGCATCAGATGATCTCCCCCATGAAGTGCCTTAATTAAAGGGTTGATAACCAGAATCACCTGGTGCCCACAGGGATCTGTAGGGGATTGCAGGCCTGCCTGTACTGGGTGCTGGTTGCTGCCCCTGGGTGCTCCTCAGTGTGTCTTTGTGTCAGTCTGCAGGCTGGACCTTGTGTCACTCTCTCTTCAAACCATGAACAGGGGGCAAAAGCAGCAGCTGGGTCAAAACACTCTTTTGGCCAAGATCGGTGAGTTCCTGAAGGGCATAAAAACATGGTCATTCTCAAATGCTTCTGACAATTTCTACGTAACAAACTAGACTCAAAAACCTGATCTGGGCTGCGACCCTCTGCCCTGCTGTCTACATGCTAATGGGATAAGCAGGCTTTAAAATCCTTAAAACGTTGTCTCTAGTCTCCTTTCCTGCTCCAGTGCTACTTGGCCTAATCTACACCCAGTGCAAAGTGGATGTGAGGAGGGTTTGGACATAACTTGATTCAGAAGGAGCTTCTCCAAAGCTATGTCAGGCACCAGACGCTGCAGGAAGGAAGAATCCTGATCCCCTAGCTTCAGGAGTGCACAGCTCATTGTGCATCTGTCCTGGAGGGCAGATGGATATGTAGTCAAATGAGTGTGGTCAGCCAGCTACTCTGCTCTGGGCCTTGCTCGTGCGCAGGTCCTCTTGCAGCAACAGAATTCTGAAGATAGTCTGATATGCCCAGGAAAATGGGGATGAATTGTGTGCCGGAATTATTTCCTTGCTTGTCTGGGGCATTATTTTGCATAGAACTTTGAAAATTTGGAAAGTTTGAATTTAAGCTTGCCTTATTTTGCTTAAAATAGAGTTGGGAAGAGTTCGATCTACAGCTCTAATAAGCTGCTCTTAGACTGAAGTATTTACACAGGGTTGTACACTGGCACAGCTAAATAGAAATTTTGGCAAAGACTGATCACCTTTAATGACAGACACTGTGCTCCTTCCCTCACCACAATGAAAAGATGCATTGGCAGAACCTGTTAATACCTTGCAAAGACAGTAAATGACTTCCTGATAAGAAATCCAAAATACTCGATGCTCTTTAACACACTCTTGGTGGACTTGCTCAGCTGTCCAGGCATGTTCTGCTTTTCTGGAGGTGCAGGAGCTACAAAAGCAGAGTCAGTGGATATAAGAAACAGAAGGGAACAAATGATTATAAATTTACAAAGGCAAGAGGTTGCAAGGCAATGCAGGTTGGGGCTGCACACATCTCCTGCCATGAAACATCTATTGATAAACCTGCCCTCTACTGGTCTTGGGCCTTTGGTAACAAAAAACAGAAGTGGAGGTTTGTAAAGCAGCTGCGTGTTTGCATCACCCCTTGCTCACCACCCTGAGCTCTGTGCTCCTCAAGCCCTTTGAGCATCTCTACAGGGCTAGATATCCTTACAGGACCTGAAGGGAGTAAGTTGTGTGAGAGGTGAGATCTGTTGGAACTCAGTTCATGGCAGGCCTTGGAGGGAAGCACTTTCAGCTATGAGGAGCACAAACACAGCTTATTTTTCAACAGGACCTTTCTGGCTGGGGCACATCCTAAAACCCGCCCCACATTTGTGGGGGAGATGTGTGGACAGCTAGGAGCTCAGGCAGCATTTGTCATCAATTTGCTTGTGAGAAGCAGGGGAAAAGAGCTACGTCACCCAAAACAGGGGACATCACCCCAGGGAAGACTCCCTCTCACTCCTGATGTTCTCATCTACTGGAGCCTGCAAAACCAGACAGCCTTTTCTTGCAAAGAGAGCCCAAGGTAAGTGTCACTTGAAAACCTCTGAGAGGAAGGAAGTGCTTGTCCTCTACCTTTGTGAGGGTGCAGAAGCAGCTGCTGGGTTTCCTCTTCCATTCCGTTTGCTGCCCAAACCACTGCGTTTTCTTTTGCGATGTCCTTGGGGCCTGTGGCTCTGGAGAGCAGCACCCTTGTTGCTGGCTTCTCTTTGCCTTTCTCACCATTCTCCAGCACGAACATAAAATGCTTGGCAGAATAGCTTATACCAAATTCACCTGGGGGAAGAAACTCCAGGTCACACTGCTTGGGGATCAGCTACATCACCAGCAACAAGAGCAGAGATGAGGCTCAAGGGAAAATAAGCAGACTGATGCCCACAGTGCCTGGCTAATCCAAGCATCGGTGTGGGGTCTTAACACCACACAGGGCACCTGAGCTTACAGAGCTGCTGCTTAGGTCCCAGGGGCTTGTATTTCCTGGAAAGCTTTACCATGCCTGTGGCATGGGATGAGAAGGGACCTCACATATTTCCCATAGGAATTCCCAGAGGGGAAACAGTGCACCAGGAGCTTCAGGAGACGCCACGGAGGACAAGACTTGGGCAATCCTGTCAGTTCCTGGAATGCAGGGAGGTCTTTTGTCCAGTCTGACTTTGGACACACCAGTAGCATCTCTTACCTTCCCTCAGCAAAGGGTCATGCTAAGGGAAGCACCAGATCTACCTGTTCCTCACTTGAAACCACTTACTTAGTCTTTCTAAAAAGGAGTCTGTGTCCATGTAGCCACAGCAATAAAACCAGTCCAGAACCTGCAGGGCAAAATTCAGGGTCAGGGCAGAGAAGCCACCTGTAAGGGCCTTGGGGCTCAGGGTACCTGTAGAAGCAGCTCACTTGACGTGCGGGAGGCACAAAAACACACAAGATGCGGTAGATGTTGGCTTTTGATATTTGTAAGAGAAAACTGGATACTTGGAGGAAAAGGAAGGCAGCTGGGGTTTCTCTGGGACAGATGTCGTATTCGCCCGTGAAAGCGCACACTGTGATCGTGGCCTCGGAAACGAAGCCATCCTGCCCCATGGCAAATTCCCCATCGATGTAGCGCTAGGAGAGAAAATGAGGAATGCTGAGTCTTCCCAGAGAGATGAGGGGGGGTCACACAAGTAGGATGAAGGCAGGGTTTCCTCCCCTCTAGCCCTAAATAAGGTGGGGCTACAGAAACTCCCTCTCCAGGAAACAACCCTGCCCGCTGCTCTGTGTGCTCCAGGGTCTACACCCACCCGCTCCTCCCATCCAATTAAACAATTAATATTTAATGAAATGCCAGAGAGGTGCAGCAGAAAGTACTCAAGCTGACCCCATGGACAGGTAGATGTTCTTGGGGGTAGGTGAGTCCTATCTTCAGCCTGGTCAGGCTGTGGGACACCCGAGTTCAATTCATCCCCCTGCAGACACCACCAAGCAGCTTTGGTGGCAAACACTGAGGTACAAATGTCCTTCTTGCCACCACTGGTGGAAGGAAACACATGGACCCTTGGCCTGACCTCGAACAGAGTATTCAGACAGGAAGGGTACTCACCACCCCGTGGTATAAAGGAGGGACAAAGCCAAAATACACCGGGATGAAGCAGCTGCAGATCACAGCCTGTGAGTGAGATGGAAAGCACGGAGATGAGCAAAGCACCACAACAGTCTCCTGCCTTTGGAAATGGCAGCTTGCTGTTGGAAAAGGGTGGAAATGGCAGTTCACTGTTACAGATTAGATCTCATAAAGCACAGCCAGGTTTTGGGAAGGAGGAATGAAACTCGGGGTCTGGGCAGGCTTCTCCAGAGCCGTGCAGTAAATCATCCCCAACCACCCTCTTCCTTCCCGCACGGGGCGGTGAGGCTGCTCGCACCTGAATGATATCCTCCTTGGAGGCAAACTCCGAAATCACCACCTTTTTCCAGTCAGGCACACGGGTGAGGACAATGTGCAGCCTCCCAGAAGCCAGCTGGTGGGCATTTGTGGGAAGAAATTTATTTAAGGAGACCCTTAAGGCATTAAGGGCATTTATTCGAGATGAATAATACAGCCAGTTAGTGTTTTTCACAGTACTGAAGAACAATGGCACCACCTCATCTAAAGAAAAAGCAAAGAAAAACAACCATGACAATGTATTATTACTATGTACTTTCCGGGCTACATTTCCACCTGGTAAAAATGCATTTTACCATGATGGTAAATATTCATGAAGATCCATTATATTCATTAGCGCTGGAACTCTTACAAGTGGACCTAGATTTTCCAAGGATCTTCAATATTGCATGAACTAGGTATTGTTTTGTTTTCCATTTCCTCCACAAAATCCTCTTTATAACATGTCCTCTCATTTGCTCTGCTTCTTAACACGCTTCTGAGCTCAGAGGGTATAATTTTCCTTATAATTTATGGTCCTTTCCACATTCAGTATTTTCATTCCTGTGTTTTAGGAGTCTATCAAAAACATCAAGTGCCCTATTAAGCACTTCTGTTTTTGATATTAGATATATTTTCCCTTGATTTCAATTAACAACATGCAATAACTTACTTTGTAATTGTACCTAGTAGAATTTCTCTGCAGAGTTAATCTACTTGTATTTTCCAGTCTTGAAGTTAATGAAGTAAAATTCTGAGGAATTAACCACTGAATAAAAACAAACATTCTAAGTAAGAAAATATCCTTTGCAAATCCCATGTTTCCAGACATCTGACCTCTTTGGACACACAGAATAAATGGAAGTGCAGAGCCCTTACCTACATCACACTCGCACACTGCCAGTGCAGCTATAAACGACCCTGAAGAAACTCCATAGATCTTGGATGCAGATTTCAATATTTCGGGTGACAGTTTCCTCAAAGCTTTCAGCACTCCAGCTTCATAGATTACCAAGAAACCACAACCCCTGAACAGAATAGAGAGGGGTCTTTTTTCATTTCTGTTTCTCTTCATCATCTCTCCTCACACCAAGCACCTGAGCCACAGGAACAGGGCTGCCCAGGACAGATTTGGAGGTCTTCCACAAGGCTAACACTCAGTGAGAGCTATACTGGGTTTGTTCCCCGCATGCTCCTGTTCCTGGCCTCTTCTGTTGCTTCTTCCTCTTTCTGTTGCTGCTTTATACCTGTTTGAAATACATCTGTGTGCGAAATACCCAGAAAAAACAACAGGAGTGGGTGTGATGAGCTGTCTTTTAATGCCTAAAACCACTTATTAAAATAAATGGCCTACCTTGCAATGTTTCCAAGAAAGGTATTTGCACCTTTGCAAGTTTGCAGCACAGGAAAAAACAAAAACAAAAACAACAAAAAACCACACTATTACCGTGTATACAAGTTTCTTATAAGGTGCTGCTCAAAATTTTATCAGGTCACATTTACCCCTGGGCTACCAAGCCCTATCCTGGGGAGCAAAGTTGCAAAAGGTGAGAGGATTATTAAAGAAACCAAATCCAGGTTGTTCACTTAGCTTCACAAACTCTGGGTTGAAGTTTGCTTGCAAATGCTACGAGTCCAGAGTCTAGCTAAAAATTCCTGGCTTAATTTGCTACCTAAATGGTTGAAATTTATTGACCTGTTGGTCTGAAAACAGTCTAAGGGGGAAAGAAGCATCTCTGATGTACAGAGTCATCTGTTGATTATCTGTTACAAAAATGTACAGACTTCTTAGTGTTGAAGCCATGTGACACGTTGGGAAATTGCTATGTGGAAAAGCAGCACTGAAACCCAGGCAGAAGCAGCTGTCCTACACAAACAAGGATGACAACTTCAACAGATGGGGAAAAATTCCCCCCAAATGCAGACAAATCTCTCCAAACTCTGCAGGGCAAAGGCTTCACAAACCTTCTAGGATGGGCTCTCTGCCTCTCCCTGTGTGTTGATGCAGAGCCAGGGGGAATTTTGTAGTCAGGTCTAGTGAGTAACCCCGATGTTTGCATGGCAGTGTGTGCTGGACGCTCTAATGCCCAGGATCCCTAAACTCTTGTTTTCTGAGCACCTTTAACTCACTACTAGTGTGGCCCTAATTTCATACGGAAGCAGAGCCCATTGCCACCCAGCTCCACCCAAGAAACAAGTCACTAAACTCCTTACAAACACGTTGCATGAGCGAGGCCGATCCCCCTGCAGAGCCAAAGGGGAAGGCAGGGATGGATGGCGGACTCGGGGAGGAAGAAATACATTACATGCCAGTGAAGTAAACACAGTGGAAATGAGCTTTAGTCTAACCTTTGGCATAAATAACTCCTAAGGGTTGCTCTGAGAAGAGTCAACACTAGACACTGCTCTGTGTTATTTATGGGGTGCTCAGAGCACGTGAAGTTTGAAAGCCACAGGAGAGCATACAGGAAGCTGATGAGATAGAGCAAAACTGAGCCCCAACTCCAAGACAAGGGAGAAAGCCCCAAAATATCCCCACTGCTCCTTCAAACCTGCTTTCAAGCCCTCTTCCCCCACATCAACAGCTAGAAATGTGAAATACTGCTGCACATAAATGTGAAGTGCTACTTTCCAAATGCAGATGGACAATTAGGTTGCTCCAATTGCAAGCCAAACACCTCAGCCAGGCCTTTCCAGTAATGTGCGTTGCTCTCTGTAATCACATCTCTGCATTATTGAGAAAACCTGTAAACCCACTTGTTTTCACTCCTTACCCAACCCTCATCACTTCAGCAGGGCTGGTAGTGCCAAAAAAAAAACCCAGCTGACCTCCATGGATGTGACCCAGATGGACAAAGTGAGAATGGAGAAATCCTGCCGGGAAAATGCAGGTTTTTATGGCCCCTCTTTGCCCAAAGCAGGAGGGGATGCAGAACTCCTGCATCCCTGTGCATTGCCCTCCATGTGAGGCCTGCTTTTTTTTTTACTAAACCAAATGCCCGCATGCTGCTTGGCACATCAAGTCTCCCTCACCTAGGCCTCCTCTTGGTTGGTCATCTCAGCTTTGGAGAGGAAGACAAGCACAGACAGGGCCAAATCTACCAGGCCAGGCAAGCAGCTGGAAGCAGCCCTTGAATCAAAGGGAAATCAATGTGCATTCAAATGAATTAAAGTGCAGTTGTAACAGCTCATTGAAGCGGGGTCTTCTACCAAGGGAAGGAAAAGGAATCAGGAACACACCCTACAGGCAACTGAAGTGAAACATGCATCCCAAAAAAGGGTGAAATGAAATAATGCATCATAAAGATGGCATTTTTCACAATTACAGCTACTACTCCTCAAACTCTGCACCAAGGAGGAGTCATGCTCTGCAAGAGATACAATAAGGAGCAGAGAACATCATGGGTGCCCAGAAGTTATGTTGGCCTCTCGGGGTGGCAAGTTTTAGCACTGAACTGCTCTCAAACCAAAATGTTTCTTTCAAAGATCTTCTGTGATGACTAAATTAGACCTCTGGCTGCAGTGTTCTGGGAATTGAGCAGCACTCCTAGCCCACATGTGGTTTCCGATACGCGTGTCATCTCAAAAAAGACACTTTGAGGAATTCACTTCTATTTCTTCATGTTTCTGTGAGACAATGAATCACTTTAGCACTCTGAATCAGAGGGGCAGGTTGACAGATCTCAAGCACTGCCATATACCTCGAAAAACACAGCAGGCGTGGCGTGGATGAGCTGGGCTTTACCTAGCCGCAAGCTGCAGTTGCTCTGCTTCCTACATGAACCACTGGATGTGCAAAAACACAGTCATCTCTCACAGGGGAAAAACAAAAAGACAAATCACATCCTGGATGTTTACACACTGAGCTATGCATAACAATCCCCATAGACCGCGGAGTCTGGATACTCTTAAGTGCCGGGGGAAGTTTCTGGATGATCAAGGATGTTCGAGGCTTGAGGTAGAGTCCTAGGAAGGGCTGAGCTCAGCCAAGATGCACAGTTACCTCCCGAAATTCTTTTTTGGCAGTCTGTACTTGTAGCAACACTCATTGCTGACCAAAAAAAACGCTACAATGGTTGAAGATCCTTGTCAAGGACTAACTATTTGCAGGAGTGGAAGTATTTTGAAGCTGCTGATGCAAAGGCGCCTGACAAATATGTTTCTGAGTGCAAGCTGTTGGGCTGCTGGGGCTTGCCAGAAAAGAAAATCTCCTGCAAGATTTCTAAAACAGACTGTTTAGAGTCTGTTTTCTCTCTAGATATCAGCAAAGATTAGCCCAGGCTGGATTCTCCACTAAGATTTTTGAAAGTTTTTCTCCCTTCAATCACACGCCTGCCCCTCTTTTGTGATACCTGCTTCAACATGTGGCCCCACACACGCAGGAGATGCTGCCTAGGAGCCACGGATGTCTTTATGGCAGCTCCTTGTAGGAAGCATAAGTAAGGGCCTTGAGTTTAGCCCTAATCAGAGGGAAGTTCAGTTAAACTCCTGGGAGCTGAGAACAAGAGACTCTCCCCAGCTGGTGATATTTTTCACTGTTTTTTCCAAGCCTGAGGCCCAAAGGCACAAGCTCTTGCTTTGGCTTTGCATTTGCATTAGAAACAGTCTCCCAGTGCCCCTGGGATTCAGCAGGCTGGCCTTTAACCTGTCTGTATCCTGCTCCTCTGTGCACAAAGAACCAACTGCATCATCCTGCTGCTTCTGGGAAGAATCAGAAGCAATCTGCGATGCTGCAGGGTCCAAAACATTTAGGCATTGTCTGAAGAATTAGGCATTGCCTTCAGCTACATTAGGAGACAAAAGCTAAAGACAGAGGGGAAAACACTGCAGAAATTCCAGCTAATGGGTTTATTTCTGGTTGAAATCTGCTCAAGTAAAAGATTAATTTATCTTGATGAAAATCTATTTATGTCACTTTTTTTTTTTTGGCCTCCATAGAAGCTTTTTCTTTTCCTCTAAGCACACAGTCCCTAAGGTGATTAATCACAGAGTTTCCCTGGCACCTCCCTGGCTACAGCACCAAGTGCATTGAAACAGAGTGCAAGACAAAGGTGCATCTCCAGGAACAGTCTGAGCTCACTCATGCAGGGGGAGACGCTTTGTCTCCAGCGTGGTTATGTGTCATACGCAGCCCATGCACCCTGCCCACTCCTTAGCCCACTCCAGTGCTACATAACAGACAGCTCTGACCTGGAAACGCCAAGTCTTCTCCCAGAAAAGGCTGACGCTGGGCTCAGAACCACGTTCCCATCTGCCTGTCCTCCTCCCACAGGGCCTCGTCGAAGACCTGGGGCACTGAGCTGCCTGGGTGACCAGCTTTTGGGGACACAGCACCAACACTAAACGCTGCCTGCCAATAACTGCTGACAGGGAGCACCCTCTTGTGGCCCCACAGGGCCTTGTAACCATCGTGCCTCAATTTCCCTTCCAGGGCCAAGAATAATTCACTCCCCAGACTTGTCAAGCCAGTGCGGTTCCGCACCAGGACAATTCACAGCCCCCAAGCTTTACCCTTTTCGCCTGTGCCCCCAAGCTGTGGTCTCGGCTCTCTCATTTGACTGGATTTAAGTCTTTCAATTTTGAATCCCCCTATCATGGACTTTCTTTGGAGCTCCTAACTGCTACCAGTAGTAACAGCAAATATTTGCTCCCCATTCATTGTTAGCCACCTAGTCTTCATTCAGTGAATTAAAAAGGCAACCCAAGAGAGCAAGCTAGGCAGTTTCCAAGTAAGCAAATTAATCCCCAAAGGTGCATTTTGCTACTTTCATTGTTTTGATGAAAAGTGTTAATCAGAGAAAGTCATCCTAACCTTTTCTACTGTAATTAGAGCTTTTTGCTTTTGAATAGCAATTACTTAAGCAGCCCAAGTCAATACCTTCAGGTCCATCCATGACTTTGTTATGAGAAACCCCAGAAGAGAATGCACCCAAGGACAGAGTTTCGCTGTTGCTGCTGGAAAATACAGACAAAACAGCAGATGTTGCTGGGACATCATGACAAAACAGCAAAGATCAGTTGAAGACAAAGATAAGGACCACTGTATCTTCAAGGAACTGTCTGAAACTGGGCAGTAGGACCAAAACAGGGCCTTCTGAGCCAAAATGGGGCCATATATGGAAGTGAGTTCCAGGATGTCGTCGAGTGGACACGGAAAGATGACCACCAAGGGTCTCAAAAGACCACCAGAGACTACCACAGGGACAGAGGGCACGCGAGGGTGGGGTATATTATAATTAGTTTCGGGAAATAGAATGAATATGTATAATCATTCCTAGAGTTTAATGCATATGTAGATAATAAAGAAATAAAAGTTTTAGCAAACACACCTTAGGGTGTGCACGATAGGAGGAGCTATCCCCCGTGCATCCAACGCTGCAAAAAAGTTAGTGCCTGCTTCTTAATACTAAATTGGCATTAAGAGGTTTATTCCTGGTTTTCAGTGACAACTTGAGCTCACCAGCACCCTGCAGCTGACAAGGTCCAGCCTTTTGTCACCACATCTGCCTCCACAGCAGCCAAAGAGCCAGGTCTAACCCTGAGCCAGGCACCTGGGAGCTGTTCCTAGCACACAGGCCAGGGCTACAGGGTAAGAAAACATACAGCAAAGTCAGAAGAGTTTCGGTTATGTCAGAGCTGTCCGTGTCCAGGTGTGAATTCAGTGACATAAAACCTGGCGCAGCATCAGTGACAAGTGCCCCTCACTGATACAGGGCACTGAGCTCTCCTTTGCCCTCCGTGCTTCAGCCATTAGAGTCACCCAGGGCTGGCAAAGCTAACAGGGAGCCCTCAGGGGCTTCGACAGAGGGATCGAAGCTTCCCCTCAACGTCCCCAGGCCGGCCCCAAGATGAGCTCAGCGGGCTCTGCCCGCACCGGCCGCTCGCCCTCGCCTCAGGCAGCGCGGCAAGCGGCGCTGACGTCACGCCGCCAACACACCTCTGTACCTCGTTTTGTTTCCCTTTTCCATCCTCAGGCCGTCTCAACCTACGACAGAAAATAAAAATATGCCATAGGAAAAAAAAATAAAAAAAATAAAAAAGTAAAAAAGAAAAAAAAAAAAGAGCTTTTAACGGCCCGACGTGCGCATGCGTACATCTGGGCTTGGCCTGTGCCGCCATGATGGAGAAGGGCAAAGGTGAGGGCAGAGAGGCCCCGCCCCCTGACGCAGTTATAAAAGGCGGGCAGGCGCGAACGTTGGTTTAGTGAAGAGCTGCGAGGGGCTGGGGGCGGGTTGTTGTGAGGAGTGATTAGTAACAGCTTGTTAAAAGGGTTTCCTTAAGCACTAGGCAGTAATTAGTGTCCAGTGCAGTGTAGCTGCGTCTCATGGGGAAGCAGCACAAGCTGTAAGGGAAGCTTTCAAGATGCTTAAGCAAAAAGGGGCTTTTGGAACGTGGGTGACAAGTAATGGTGTCTTCTCTGCTCTGCACATATCGTCACTTCTGCTTGTCTTGTGGTGTGATGCTCTAGGGTGGAAGTGCCAGTGAAGGGGGAAAACACCCTGCATGGGTGTTTGGAGCTTCCTCATCTCTGAGCTGTTCAGCTTCAGCGCTCAGTGTTTGCAGCCTGTTAGGTAGGAGCAGCAATGAAGGTATTTAACAGGAAAGCTGAAGATCAGCTTTTAGAGTCTTTAAGTGCTTTAGGCTTAAACACAACGCTGAGACCTCAGCAAGCAGATGGTCCAACTGTCCTCCCGCCTGGCTTGTTGGAGCTGGTTGGGCTACACGCGGCCGGGGGGCTGTCTGGGAGCGGCGGCGGCGCCGTCTGTCGCGCGGCTCCGGCTGTGCAGCTCCGGCTGTGCTCCGCCGCGCCGACTGTTGTCTGCAGGGACGCAGCCGGTGTCACTGCAAGCAGCACCTGGGAAGGGCAGAGCTGAAGCAGTAAAAAGGGGCTCTTGGGAGGAGATAGGCCTTGTGTAGCGTTGTTGTGCCATCGGGGTCTGCCATAAAATGCTGCATTTTAAGGAGCTGGCCTCTTAGACAGTGAAAAACTGCCTGGAGGAGCTCAGATGGGAGCTCGTATCAGATCTGTGCCGTTTAAAACTCGGCACTGAACGTGCTCGGGAGCCCGGTGGCCACAGGGTGGCTTCGCTGCCTGAGTTTTGTCCTGCGTCATCGTGCCAAAGCCAAGTGACGGATGGGGCTGGTAGCGATCTGTACAAAAGCATCCCATGTTTCGGAAGGATGGAAGGGGCTCCAGGGAGTCTTTGTCGTCTGTTACCGCCGCGTTTGGGAAGAGCAAAAGAGTGATTGTTGCACCCTGCGTGTCACTAGTGTCTGGGGGGGCTTTTGTAGCTTGGGTGAGTGAGTGGCTCTTCTGGTCCCCAGTGTGGGGCTTTCTGGGCCTAGATCTAACTGCCTGCCTCAGTTTCCCCCTTGTAAAGGAATGTACAGCCTGTGGGCAGAAGAAAGTGGGTTTACAGATTTACAGAGGGGCTAAAGGATCCCCATGTCGTTCACATGGCAAAAAAACACTTCTTTTAAACAAGAAATTGAGTTGGTGATGAGAGGGCAGCGCAGCCTGGTTTCTGGAGGGGCACAGCGAGCCAGGAGAGCTCCCTTTTTCTCCCTGGCTCTTGGTTTCTACATGAGTCACATCCCTTCTGTCCCTGCGTACAGCCAGGCAGAAGGACAGGGGATTTAGGTGCAAATCTGCCCTGTGCAAGTAGGGCTCTCCCTGGCGCACAGCATGGATTGGAGCAGAAGTTCCCTGTTCCTTCTGGCCAACGAGCTCTCCGTGCTCAGCACGCGGGAGTGCGCCCAGCCTACTCACTCGCTGCAGCCTCCTCGTGTTCCTGGCCGTATCCCAAGGTTGCACCACCAAATCCTGGAGTCCTGCGGTGACAACGCTCAGAAGAAGGTCCTGAAGAGGGGAGGAAAGGTCATACCCTGCAACCCTGTGAGCCCAGGGAGTTGTGAGGAGAGAGAGAGCAGAGACGTGTTTGAGTCTTTGCTCATCGGCAGATGGATCTGTCCTTGGTTCCCCTGGGCCTTGGGGCAGCCCTGGGCTGGGGTGGATCAAAGGAGCCAGAGTTCGGTCATGGCCAGCTGTGGAGGAGGGAGATCTCCTGCCTCGGGGCTTTTAAGTGATCAATTAGAGTAATAAACCAGGGCTGAGCCCCGTGCTGGCTGTCACTGCACTGGTAGTAATGCTCTTTCTGTGGAGGAGGAGGGTGATGGTCCTTAATGCTTTTCATTCAAGCTCAGGAAATCTCTGCCAGGCTGAATTAGGGCCAGTCACAATCTGTTTGGGTCTCTGCCCTGAAAGCCAGCAGCATGAGCAGAGGGATTTGTAGGAGCTGCAGATGCTGCCGTAGCCCTGGATTTCTGCAGAGCTTCACAAGAGGGCAGAAATCGGCTGCAGGAAGCGCACGCGGCCCTCGGAGCCTGACAAGGACTTTCTGATGGAAAATTCTTGGGGGTGTTTTGCTCTCAAGCAGAAAGACATTGCGGATTTGCCGGGAGAGCTGCCACAAAGTCGCAGCAGGGACCATGAGCAGCAGAACCATCCCTGCCATGAGCACCGTCATCAAAGTGGTTGTGCATTTAGTGTCAGCCATCGTCATCTGAGATCACCTGCCCTCAGCCCTCTGGCTCCTCGGTGTGTGCAGGGGCCTGGGCCCATTCACAAAAGGTTATTTATTCCGGATAAAAGTGGGGAAGGAGATGGAGGGCATGAATTCGAGTGTGTGGGGGGCTCGCAGCACTTCCCGAAGTGGAGGAGATGGCAGCGCTTCACGCCGATGCGCTGGCTCGAAGTCGCTGCGATGGAGGGGGCAGTTGCGTCCCCACTGCGTGCAAACCCCGTTCCTCCATCGGCATCAGGGTGCAGAGCTGGGCAAGGAGCCCTGGAGGCTGCTCTCGTGCGATGTGTGTCCATGCCGGGTGGAAGCAGAAGCTCTTTGCAATGAGCTGGGCCGCCCTGGGTGCCAAGGGGCAGCGAAGGGCTTGGGGACACAGCGTGTCAGATGACTGTCTCCAGGGAAGGTCACCCGGAGCGGTGATAATCCTGTTTCTGCCCTCCACCTTGATCAATAATCACCCTTGTAACAACTCCGTGGGAGAGGCCAGCGCTTCGGGATGTGCTGCTTTCCTTGGGTCCTGATGGGCCCAGAGCTTCTCGGGGGTTTCTGCCTGAGCTGCGGCGTGGGGAAAACCGTGGTGACTCAGAGCGTGAGAGCAGTGTTGGCCCAAAAGAGTTCCCGAGAATGAGGAAGGAATTAGTGTCTGCAAAACTGAAATGAATGCGGGAGGAATTAGTGTCTGCAAAACTGAAACCTTTGTGCGAGAAAGCTCCTGTGCTGTTGCAACCCCCTACTCATCTAGCTCCGCTCAGGGAATCCAGAGCAAATTGCACCACCACCCAACATCCGTGTTGAGGAAACTGAGGCCCGGAGCAGGGCAGTGATCTCAGTTTTGCGCAACAGGAGAGACTTGTGAGAGGAACCTGGCAGGCCCAGCTCGCCCTTTCTTCCAGGGCTTGCTGCAGTTGTGGTGCCTTCTCCCAAAGCTGGGAGATACACGAGCTCCTTCCAAAGGGAAGGAGCCCTGGAGACCTGAAACCTGCCCCTTTCCAAACAGCCTTATTGTGCCTTTGGCTGCAGCTATTAGGCAACAAGTCTCCGTAGGGCTGGGATGGGTGTTTGGGGGATCTTGCTGCTCTTTCTCCATTTCTGGGACATGGAGCTGTGGCTGTGCACGCTCTCCTCAAGCAGTAAGTGAGTCTCGGAGTTGCAAGAAGCAGCCAGGAGGTCTCACTCGCAGCTGCTCCTGCTCCTGTCTAGCCATGTTTGCCCCGGAATTAATCTTGGCTTGTTCCACCGCAGCAAGACAGGGAGATCTGGGCATTCCTACACAGCATCATCAGGGAATGGCTGTGCAAGACAGCAGGGATTGCACCAAAAGGGCTTGCAGCGTTTGGGGTGGCCAGGGGCTAAAGAGCAGTTGGATCCTCCTAGGATGAGGAATGGGGACCCAGATAATCACCAGTTGACGCTTTTCATTGCTCATGTGATATTTAAACTCCAAAGTCTCTAAAAAATGATGCTGTTTTGGGGGAACCCACCCATTCCGCATGATGCAGGTGGCCTGCAAGGAAAAGGCTGAGAAAATGCAGCAGGGCTGTCTGGGGAGCAGGGAATGAGCTGGACTTATCCTGCAAAGCGGAGCCTCAGCTCTTAAGCCCTTGTCTATGAAGTGGGATTTGCCTGGGATGCACTGGCAGCTGGGCTGATTCCCCAAGCTGGATCCGTGGCTGGTGACAGCTGGGCCACCAGTTTCCCGTTGTGGTGGCTGTAACCTGGGGCTGGCTCCCAGGTGTCAACTTCAGGAAATTGATGCCAGAGTGTTTAAATGAAATTAAAGAGCGCTTTCACTTCTGAAGCTTTGTTTTTTTTTTTAAAAAAAAAAAAGTGCTAAAAATGTATCTTCAGTTGTAAAGCAAAATAAAAACACTGCCATCCTTCATTCTGTCTATTACACAGTAGCTGACATTCTTTCGACAAAGCTTAAAATAACCATGAACATACCAGTGCAAATAAACGGGTGAGTCATGTTTGTTAATGTGCGATTAGGAGTATTGCTCTTGGCTCCGCGGCTGCAGCGTCTCAGGCTTCCGCTCTCAGACAGAGCAAAGGTTTCTGGCGAGACCAGGGGAAGGAAATTTGGGACCTTTGAGCTCTGGGTTCTCCTGAACAAGGAGGTTTTAAAGCAGTGGCTGCTTTTCTTATTTGTTTTTGCAGTCCCTGGCACGGCTGTAGTTCAGGCTGTCAGTACTAATTAGGCTTGTGCTGTGCTTGTCCCACGTGTAAACCTGGGTCTGAGGGTTGAAGTGGGGAAGTTCACTCAAGGACTCGTCTCCAAAGCTTGGATGAGCTGTTGCCGGTCCTGCACTGCTCCTCGCTCTCTCCTTACAGCCTGGCTCCATGCGGTGGGTGTTGAGAGAGGAAGGTGCCAGCATTGCGGTTCCAGAAGCTGCTCCTCGTTTCGTTGCATGGGGTTCATCCTCTGCCCTTCAGCTACAACGACTCAAGGAGTTTCCCGTTGGGAAAGATGATTTTTGGGGGTGTTAGAGGGGGCAGCTTGAGCAGCTTTGGGAGCGGAGAGCAAATACGTCCACCCTGGTGTGACAGTGGGGCATGGATTGCCCACCTGGCACATCCATCAGCAACAAAGGCGATTCCCTGGGACCAAAGCCATGGGAATATGTATTCCATATGGCCTTTGAGCTGGTAGGGATGCGAGCACATTGTGAATCTACCACCTTGGGAGGAAAAGGAGGAAAAAAGAAGCCCCTGAAGCCCCTGAGTGCTGCGACCGGTGCTGACAGAGAGCATTAGCGTGGGGTCCCCGGGCAGGGCTCGGCTTCAGCAAAGTCATTAGCGATGCTCGTTATCCGAGGAAGAGCATCCCTTATTTATTAAGGAGAGCAGAGCGCTCTCGTATGAATATTGAGCGGCGCCTCCCCCGCACCTCCGTTTCATCCTTCGTTTCGGCTCAGCTCAAGCACATTCCTGGGCACGCAGCAGAATGGAGCATCCGCAGCTCCCGCTCGTTATCTCCGCTCTTTCCGGGGGCTTAAGGCTTCCTTTTGTGGCCCTGTAATTCTGCGTTTTTATTGCCAGCGTGCAAAGGGTCAGAGCGCCGGGTGTCGTGCTCATCCCAGCCCCAGCCTGCCGGAGGTCCTCGTGCTTCCCTGACGATGTTTTAACTGCTTGCCTGGCTAGTGGCTCTGCTGGGCTGCTTATTTTCCCCTTAAACAGGAGAAATGACTATTTGCAAGGAGCCCCCTGCCCTTTCCCACCCATCGCGCCAGGGCTCGGCGTCCCCTCCGCAGCTGCAGCGGCCCAGGGGCGTCTCGCTCGTCACCCTCGTGTCTGCAGCTCGTCACCCTGGCTCCTGCCTTGGGTCCCTGTCAGCGCGCAAGGTTATTGCCTGTGACAGCCTTGTCACCCTTCTCATAAATCACACACTGGCACGGTATCTATTGTGCTTAAATTCACTGAAGACAGTAAATGACCCATCTCTATTTAGGGTTTTTTTTTTTTTTTTTTGGAGACAGAACAGTCTTGCTGTTAAAAATCCCTCTCTGGGCTGTTTCTCCTCGCCTCGATGGGCAGCATATTCCCTGTCGCTGCGTCCCCGCGGGAGGCTGGTGGGGTGGCGGCGTGCGCGGAGGTGACGCGGCCCCGAGCGGCTCTGATGAGGTTTGGCAGCGCAGAAGAGCAGCTTCCAGCTCCTTCCCTTTCTGCTTCACGTGGGTTGGGGGGGGTTATAAGCCAGAAATGATGGGGGTTGGAAGCCTCGGAGACAGCAGCGGGAGGGCAGGGGCGGTCTGGGTGACTCCTCGTTCCTGCTCCGTGATGCTCTGGGCTTGGAGCGGCTCTGCTGCCTGGGCTCCTTTGGCCTTTGCAGCCTGGGGCACCTGCAGGACTGGGTCTCATGAGGACCATGATCTGGAGGGCTCAGCTCATTCCCACATCCCACTAATCCCACCGGCAGTGCTGCCCTATAGGAGAGACAATAGATGTCCATCCCTGGGACAGCAGAGCCTGGAGCCCAGCCCGATGGAGTCCAAATCCTGCTGCCCAGGATGGAGAAGCTCCCTGGAAACCCTCAGTGAGCAGCACCCACCTCAAACAGACAAAGCAATTTCCTGGGTGGCTCTTCCCTACAGACACCGAGCGGTCCTAGATGTTTCCATGGAGCACATTTTCTATAGCTGGGAATAGCAGGTGGCCATTTGGGAACATATAAGTGGCCAGAAGCCACCAGCTCTGACAAGCCTGGATGCTGGACCATGGGCAGGGTGAGCGATCCCGTGCACTCGTTGCATGGGATCCCATGGGATCGTCCTGTCCCAGAGCTGGCTGTGGGGTGGTGACGGGAACAGCAGAGACGGTGGCTCTGTCCTTGCTGGATCACAGTGACCTGAGAGCGGTGACAAAGTCCTCGGCGTGACAGTATCGCAGCTCCAGCGCCGACCTGCTCGGTCTCGCTCGCGGTCCCCCTGCCGCTGCCGGCGTGCGCGGCCGCTGAGGTAGGAAATAGAGCAGAAGGAATCGAGGGCGGCATGTGTCCCTGCTAAAGATAGCACGCTGCCGCCCCGGCCGAGGAGCGCGCGGCGTCCGCAGCAGCTCCGCGGCCCTCCCTTGGCGACGGCTCTCCCAGAGCCCTGGGAAGGCGCCAGGCCCGGAGCTCCTGTCACTTGGCTTCCCTAGAGTAGGAAACGTATGCATGGAGTGCAAGAGCGCGGGCGCTGCCGTGGCGGCCTGGCTGTCACCTGCGTCACGACGCTGATGCGTGGCCTCCGATGGGGCGAGCGGCAGCCTTGGCTGGGCTCCTGGGGGCCCCTCGTGGCACCAAAATCAGCTTCAGGGCTCCCATAGTGCAGCCCCGAAGTGCTTCGGCGGGGGAAAGAGTTTGATTTCCCCGGCTCTGCTCGTAGCAAGCTGGGGATTGGCACCGTGCGGGGATTCCCCTCCCCGGGGAAGCCCACGGAGGTTGCCTGGCTTCCGGAGCAAATGTAGGATCCAAGCTCAGGATTCCCACAGGGTTGTTGGGTGCGTCAACACGCCGGAGTCCCTGTAGAGTCCTGGGCTGTTCCGCAGCCTGTTTTGCACTAATGTCTGCAAACACTGGGTTTGGGGGGAGCCCAGCTGTGCTTTGGGACTGTAGAAATACCCTGCGAAGAGCCGGGTGGAAGATGGAAGCAGTGGGTGACCCCTCTCGCCAGCACCGGGCAACATCCCCGCTTCGCTCTCCCTCCTCTGCAAATTCCCAGCACTGCTATCAAGACGCCGGGGAGCGAGAGGAGGAGACAGGCACTGTACCTGGGAAAAAACCTCATGTCAGGTCACGTTAACGCAAGAGGAGACGTTGCCGCCGGCCTGGAAGGGAAGTGCAGGCTGGGGCTGCCTCTCCGCGACATTGCGACCGCTCCAGCGGGATTTTCCCTGTTTGGAGAGCACCAGGAACATGCCTTGCTGCCCCTTTTGCTGGCTGAGAGCTAGGGAAAATGGGCCGTTTAGTTCAGATTGAGCCTTAAATTCACATTTGTATGGAGGGATGGAGGCTGCAGCCTTCGTGCAACTCCCTCCATCCTCCGAACGCTCCCTCCAGGCTCCCTTTTCAGTCCCCCACCGGATCGTGGTGTTTCCCCTCGCCTGCTCCCGTCCGGCTCCCTGGAGCTGCTCTGCAGCTCCTTGCCCTGTTTTCTGTCTCCTTTGGCTCTGGAATACAAACACCGTGCAATAAAACTGCATTTACCAGGGATTAGCACAGCTAATCCCATAAATGTGGTTTTATTTAGTTATCAGAGGCCGGGTGGCATGTAGTGCTCTCGGCTCCGTCGCCTGAGCTGCACGGAAGGCTTTGCAGGTCCCCCCAACAACAAAAAGACAGACAGAAAAGCACCTTTTGCTCGTCTTTTTTTAACTTTTTTTTAACCTTTTTGCAGGGTTATTTACAAGTCCGTATTTTGCTAAGCAAAAGAGCAGAAATCCCAACCTGGTCTCCCAGATCGGCATCCCCCTTTGCTCCTTGCTTTTCCCCCTTGAGTGGCAACTTGCAGCTTTTTATAGGAGATCCAAGAGCAAAAATAAACACGGCCACGCTCAGCATGAAGTCACCTTTGCCGGGGCTGTCACGTCCCGCGGCACCGTGAGCCCTCGCTGCAGCACTGGGGGTTTATTGTCCGCTTGTTTTCGCTCCTCGCTTAATATCCCACCCCAAATTCCCGCGGAGGAGCAGCGGGAGCACGGCACAAGGAGCCTTCTCATGCCTGGCACATACCTTTCCCCATCCCGCTGTGGACATTGGCAGCGCGGGGGGAAAAGCAAACAGAGCAGCCGAGGTCTGTGCGCCGCCGGCCTCTGCTTTTGCCCCCCAGACATCATAAACTCCATCTTTACAAGCTCTTTTCAGTGCCCAGGACCAGCATGGAAGGTCTTTTTTATTATAGATTTCCTTGCACGTGCAATAATTCGGGTTGCAAACGTGTGCGTGTTGCTTTTGGGGCTGCGGTTTAGCGGGACGGCCGCCTCCGCCGTCTCCTTTGTGCCGCGTTCACGCCTGGAAATAGGTCTGGAAATAAGGGAAAAAAACAACTGTCTGCTGGTTGCACCTTAAAATAGAGGTGTGCTGGTGTGTCACCCGCCTGCCGTCGCGTCCTCGCCCAGCGGGCCTGACGGCTGGATCGGGAGTGGATCCTGATGTAACTCCAGTGGAAAAGCTCTGGAGGGTCCGACTGTCCTTGTGGCAGCCTCATGGCAACCCCTGTTAGGGGCTGCTTGGTCCTGGGTTGGGGTTTAACTGTGGGGCTCCACTTTTCAGAAGGAGCATCCCTGTATGCAATCCCAATGTTTTGTCCCCAACGTCCCCACTAAGGGTGGTGGAAGCTCTGAGGAAGTTGGTCAGCCCTGGAAGGATGCAGCTGGTCCTCGTGCAACGGAAAAGCAGTGGCTGGAAGGGCCGCCGATGGGAGATGGTATCAACATCCCGTGGCACGGAGCTGCAAGTTATTGCTCTTGGGGAAGGGCCTCCTTCAAATTGCAACTGTACTTGGGAAGAGGGAATTAAAGGCCCCATATTGCTCTGTTATTGCCGCCACAGTGAGGTTCGCACCCGGTTTTCCATGCTTTCCTGCTCCCTGGAGAGCATTATTGTATTAGCAGCACTTCTTATAGAGAGGTTTTATTTCCTTTTATTTCCCTTCTCTCCCTGTGTCTTCATGGGCAGTCCTGGGGCTCAGCCAAAATGGAAATGCCAGAAGTGCCACTGCTGGGATCCTCAGCTCCTCGTCCCAGGCTGTCTGCGATGCTCCTGCGATAGGACCTATCCTGATTCGGGGTTTTGAAAAGAAAAAATATGGGGATGGGTGTAATTGTGAGCCCCAGGGCAGGTTTTTAAGGCATTGTTGATGCCAGTCGTGTGCCTGCGGGACTGGAGAAATCCCAGAAATCCCGGGCAAGCTGCCTGACTTTCCCAGATGGAGTGTGGGAGAGCTGTTGCAGCTGAGGGTCAGCAGGGCAGGATAAATAGAGCAAAACAGAGATTATTAGGCAAAATGGAGACAGCGGGGATTAATGCAAGAAGCAGGAAGGGTCTGGCCACTGCTGAGCTTGCTGCCCTTGGGTGATGCACCGAGGCGCTTACCCCTGCCAAAGGCTCGGGGGACGTTTCCAAGCTTCAGCACCAAACGAAATCGAGGGCAGCAAATAGAAAGTTGAAGTGACGGTGAACTGCGTTTGTCCTGGACCTTGCGGGTGCTAAAACACGGTGAGAACTGAACTCCCACCGGTGATCTCAAATTTCCATGAGGGATTGTGGGATTGGCTCCGAGAAGGTGACCCTGTGCCATCTCTCCCTCGCTGTTTTGCAGAGATAAAGTTTCCTCCCCGAGCGAAATTGCATCTTTCGTTCATCACAAAAGAATTAATAAAAGAATTAATACAGAGCCGGGCTAAGCTGCCTTTCTGAAGCTCCATTTGTGGGCTCAAGGGCTACAGGACTTGGCAGGGAAATGCTCCTCTCCATCTCACAGCCTCTTCGTGCTCCGTTTCTGGGATATTTTGAGCCGGGATCCTAAAATTCGTGGCTAGAAGATGATCTTCCCCGGTGGTTGGTAGGAAGATAGGGCTCTTTTGAGGAGCAGCTATAGGATGTAGCTCTACAAACTTGGCCATGGGATGAAGACTGAGAAAAATGTGGAGGAAACACTGTGCTGAGATCAGGTGTCATGTTAAGGATCTCTTTGGACCAGGACAAGAATTTCTGGCAGCTCTTTCCAGGGGCCTTAGCAGACATTTAGAAGAGCTCCTTGCAGCAAGAGGAAAACCCTACAGGAAAACCCTCCGAGTTGTCCATGAGGCTCCTGTGGGATCCTATAAGGAAGGTAAGAGCTCTCTTGCTGCGTGCCACGGCTGGATCTCCAAAATAAGTCACCTCACTGTCACCTTCCTGGTGACTGAGCTGTTCTGGACTGGGAACAGGTGGAAGCAAGGGCAGCTCCTTGCCAAACACCATCGGAGAATGGTGCCAAGAAGACATAAATTTCCATGAAAACGCCCCGTCTGCACTTACCCTGTGTCCTGGTACCCAGTGAAGGAGGTTTGTATGTGAACCCGTACAGACTGGGGGTTGACCTGCTGGAAAGCAGCTCCGCGGAGAGGGATCTGGGAGTCCTGGTTGACAACAAGTTAACCATGAGGCCCCAATGTGCCCTCGTGGCCAAGAATGCCAACAGGCTCCTGGCTGCATCGGGAGGAGAGTTGCCAGCAGGGCGAGGGAGGGGATCCTGCCCCTCTGCTCAGCTCTGGGGATGCTGCACTTGGAATATTGGGCGCAGTTCTGGGCTCCTCAGGACCAGAGGGACGTGGAGCTCCTAGAGAGGGTCCAGCGCAGAGCAACAAAGATGATTAAGGGACTGGAGCATCTGTTGTATGAGGAAAGACTAAGTCAGCTGGGCCTGTTTAGCCTGGAGAAGAGAAGATTGAGAGGAGATCTGATCAGTATGTGCAAATACCTGAGGGGAGAATGTAGGGAGGGGGGCGCCAAACTCTTCTCCGTAGTGGCCAGTGACAGGACCAGGCGTACAAATTAAAATACAGGAAGCTTCATCCCCATGTGAGGAAGAACTTCTTTCCTGTGCAGGTGCCAGAGCCCTGGCACAGCTGCCCAGAGAGGCTGTGGAGGCTCCTGCTCTGGAGATCTTCCAAACCCACCTGGATGCCGCCCTGTGCCCCCTGCTCTGGGTGTCCCTGCTTGAGCAGCGGGTTGGACTAGATGATCTCTAGAGGTCCCTTCCAACCTCAACCGTTCTGTGATTCTGTGATTCTATGAACATTCCCTCTCTGGGCGAGATAACCAAATCCAGGAGTTTCCAACCAACCTCCTGGATAGTTCCAGAGATGCCCCAAGCCACTTGGTTTTCCTGGGGATAGGATGCGCCCATGACAGCTGGTCCTTGGGGTTTCTGTTTCATGTGACCTTTCACTCTGGGCTGTTTCCTTCTCGACTCTATTCGAGATTGCCCATGAACTGATTTTAATTTTATAACCCTGTAAGACCTTTGAAATCCAAGTATTTCATTACGGTTTGGGCTCCAGAAGGCATCTGCTGCCTCTCCTCCCGGCCATTCATGAGGGCCCACAGTGGAAAGGAGAATTATTGGCAGAAAAGAGAATCAGGTGGCTGTTAGGGAGTAAAAAAAAAGCTTTTTATCTCTCTAACAGATGCTGAATTTCTTGCCGCACCCAAGATAGGCTGGAAAACATGATTAGGCTGGTGGGGAGAGGCATCACCCGTGTCCCTATCCCCTCTTGCCCACATCTCGGGCTGGGTGCCAACCAGGAAGGGTGAGAACCGTGACTTGCTGTAGGGACAGGGAACGTACAGCATGTGTAGGGTCTTCCATAGCCAGGATCATGAGGCCCACGTACGCTGGGCTCCATCGCCTTTGGGGCCCTGCTCTGGGGGAGATGTGTGACCTTGCTGCAGTGGTCGTGGTGTTGAAGAGGTGGGACGACGCAGCAGGACCTCACGGTCGAACCTTGAGCAAGGCCAGGTCTCTGGCTGATCCGTCTCCAACGGGCTCTGCCACCCCGGTGCTCTTCAGGGGCGTGAGTCACTCCTCACTGCCCGAAAGCATCCGACACCCCAACTGCTCATGACATTCGGGAGGAGAGTTGCATCTCCTGCTGTCTCTGCTCAGCACGTGGGCTAAAATGTCACTTTGAAGCAAAAGACCAAGGTGTCCTGTCCTCGCCAGTGGCCTGGAGCTGCAAGAGGGACCCCAACCCGAGACATGGTAAGATCTGGCAAGAGCATCAAGTCTGTTTTCTGGTGCCTCTCCTCCACCTCATCTTGTGCTTCCCAAGAGAAGAAGGGGGAGAAAGCAGCAACTGCGGAGCAGGATTTGCTTTCAGAGCAGGATTTGCATTCAAAAGGAAAGCGGGAGGGAGCGGCAGACAAAAAGAATAAGGTCAAAGCAAAGAGACTCTCAATCCTTTGGGGGGAGAACTCTGCTTTCAAGAAGGTTTTCTCAAGTTTCCCTGTCCCTTTCTCGCTATCTCTGGGCTGTTAATAATTCAGTGATTTATATTTGCAGCCAAACCTGGCATTTTGGGGGGGGGGGTTGAGGTTATTTCTGTTTGCAACGACTTTAGCGGATTAAGGGCGAGCAGTGCCTTTTGAACCAAAATGAGCCCGTTTGGGGAATTAAAGTTTCATTAACAGTCGCTGCTCCTTGATTTTTTTTTCATGCATTGGTTTCTAATCGAGTTGCCTTATTTAGTTTATTTTTGCGGGGGGAAGGGAGGGCGGAGGAAAAGGATGGCAAGGCTCTTCCGGCGGAGCTTTTTAGTAAGGGTGAGCAGTGAAAGAGAAGCAGGCGGTGAGTCAGCATCCTCTGCCGCCAGCCGAGCTGTTGCTGGGGTTACTGGCGCAGGTGGCAGCGCGGGTGCATCTTGATGCTGTCCCCAAGCTAGGCCAGAACCTGTTTTTTTTTTTTTAATGCATAAATTTATTATTTTTTTTAATGCCTAAATCCCGGGCATCAACTGGTGTCCTGGAAAAGCAGGGAATACCGAAGCGCTCCCGTGTGAGCAGCCATTGGGCCGGCTATCCCAGCTCAGTGAGGCGGCTATGTGGGTGCTGAGCACCGGCTCCGCGCGCTTCCTGGGATGCAGATGCTGCAACGAAACACAGCCATGGATTTGCAAACTGCTGTGTGTCCGTAAGCCCCGGTCCCTCCAGAAAATAACGCCTGGCTCAGGCAAAGGGCGGCAATTTAGCCCTCAGCGCAGGTGCTTTGGTCTCAAAGAATTGCAAAAACCATCAGCTGATTGACATAACCCATGAGAACAGGAGGATGGGGATGCAGTCCCGCTGCTCCGAAGGGAACGGGGATGCTCTGGCTCTCCAAGCAGCCCTTCCCAGCCCTAGGGGTTCCCCATCACATTAATTGCGCGGAGGCTTTTGCCGCGGGTAATGAAAAGGCAGATCTGTGGTTAAAACTGCTCCGCCGATGCAATCTTACCCCTTAATGGCAAAATAACGGCGAGCTGCCGCCACGCGGGTATCGCTTTGCCGTCCTTGCAGTGCTCCGGGAACACGATCCCCATTAGGGAAAAATTTGCATTAACGATGTTTGGCCAGCTTAATCCCACCCGATAATCACATTTTTTTAGGGCATTAAAATAGGTCTAACTCCATCCTGAGCTGTAACCCCTGGACTCCCAAAGAGCCGGCTGGGATTTTAGGATGGAGTCGCTGAGCACAATGCATTTCCAGTGCATTAAAATATTCCTGCTGCTGCCTTAGCTCTGAGAGGTTTCCGAGCCTAGGAGATAAAGAACGGATGATTTGTCCCAGATTTATCAATGGAGGCGGCTGCTCATTCAAGGGCGAGAGAGAGAGATTCCCACCCCCAGCATCTGCCGGGATGGCGCTCCCGGATGGAGACGGGGGCATTCCTCACTAGGGGGGTGCTGCAGGTCCAGGTGGGAGCTCGGCAAGCCCAGAGCTTGCTTGGAAAGGGATATTTTCCTGGGATTCATGTGTGTTTGGGATGTGGTCGGTGGGAGAAAAGCTTTGATCCTGTTCCTGTGATTTCCCCCCGGAAAATATCTGGAATAAACTGCTGCAATGATGGAAGCTCCCTCTTGTCACTGCCAGCACTGAGATCCCCAATGAATATTCCTGGTGTAAAAGCAGCCTTGTGCCAGATGACAGTGATTTATTGGCAGAATTCCTGGCAGGTGGAAAGAGGAGAGCCGGGTGAGAAGCAAGGGGGAAGCACAAGAGTTAACGGTGAGCCCGGGCTGAGCTTCCTGCCCTGTCCCAGCCGGGAAGCTCTGGAGATGCTCTCGGCTGGAAGGGAGCAGCTTGCTGTCCCTGGAAGCACATCCTGGAGATTAATTCCTGCAGGAGGGAGGGGGCAAGGAGATGGGGATGTAGCTTTGGATGAAGCGGGACTCAGTGGATGGGGTTTAGAGCCAAGGATGGAGGCGACAACCAGGGACAGGCACCGCGGCAAGGTGACCCCAGCACCACCGTAGGGGACCATCTTCGAACGGCTGCGATTTTCCTGCTGCTGTGCGAAAAAGCAGGACATTTTCCTGCTGGTCCTGCTGTCTAGAAAAAGCACAGGGAATGCTTTCCAAAGCTGGGATGCAACCATGGGAGCAAGAGGCTGTGCCCGGGCTCGGCGCCACGCGGAATGCCCACCTTGCCCGGGCTCCCTCGTGCCGCCCCGGCGTTCCCGCTGCGGAGCCGGCTCTCACGGCAACAGTTACCGCTTGGCTCCTTTTCCGGCTTTGTGTGTTTTGTGCAGCTTGTTGCTAATTCCGAGGATAAATAAGTTTGATCTTTTCAGCTGTTTCCCTCCCTACCTTCTGGAGGCTGGGCCAGTTAAAAATATCCGTGGTAAAAAGCCCAAGCAGGACTCGGATGCGCCAGAGCGCTTCCAACCTCCGGCGCAGACGGCAGAAAGGAACTCCCCACTTCCCCAAGCTTCGTGGCTGGGCTTTGTTCCCAATCCAGGAATACCCTAAATTGTGGGAGCTCTCCTTGACTCGTGGGATTAAAGGGTTTCGGGAGGGCTCAGGGTGGGTTTGGGAGAGCTCTTGGTGCAGATATCGCTGGGCCAAGCGGCGCCGCTTGCAGTGAGGGAGGCTTTTTCCGTAAAAATAATCCCTTTGCATCCAAATGTGACTCTTTGCATGAGACCAAATTGAGGGGTCTGTGCGTGCGAGGAGGGGATTAGAAGCTGCTGGCAGGAGCTGTGGAGACACCGTGT
>VZSV01000183.1:184324-195756 GCA_013398735.1 Nothocercus julius | reverse complement strand
AGGCAGCATGACGGTGGCAGCCGGCGGCGACGCGTCGCCCGACGAGCCGCGGCATCGTCCGCCGGCGCTGCCCGCCGAGCGCGGCGAGCACGAGTGCTGCGAGCGGGTGGTCATCAACATCTCGGGCTTGCGCTTCGAGACGCAGCTGCAGACGCTGGCGCAGTTCCCCGAGACGCTGCTGGGCGACCCGCGCAAGCGTGGCCGCTACTTCGACCCGCTCCGCAACGAGTACTTCTTCGACCGCAACCGGCCCAGCTTCGATGCCATCCTCTACTACTACCAGTCGGGCGGGCGCATTCGGCGGCCTGTCAACGTCCCCATCGACATCTTCTCCGAGGAGATCCGCTTCTACCAGCTCGGGGAGGAGGCCATGGAGAAGTTTCGCGAGGACGAGGGCTTCATTCGGGAGGAGCAGAGGCCACTCCCTGACAAGGAGTTTCAGCGGCAAGTGTGGCTCCTCTTCGAGTACCCGGAGAGCTCTGGGCCAGCCCGAGGCATCGCCATCGTCTCCGTCCTGGTCATCCTCATCTCTATCGTTATCTTCTGTCTGGAGACCTTGCCTGAGTTCAGGGATGACCATGACTTTGAGGGAACTGGAGGGACCTTTGGGACAGATGGTGGCCCCTTTCCAACCGATGTCCTCACCAATTCCTCCTCCACATCTGCTTCCATGGTGTCGTCCTTCACCGACCCGTTCTTTGTGGTGGAGACTTTGTGCATCATCTGGTTTTCCTTTGAGCTGCTCGTCCGCTTCTTCACCTGCCCCAGTAAGGCCACCTTCTCCAAAAACATCATGAACATCATTGACATTGTGGCCATCATCCCCTACTTCATCACGCTGGGCACCGAGCTGGCTGAGAGGCAAGGGAATGGCCAGCAAGCCATGTCCTTAGCCATCCTCCGAGTGATCCGCCTGGTGCGGGTCTTCCGCATCTTCAAGCTCTCGCGACACTCCAAGGGGCTGCAGATCCTGGGGCAGACCCTCAAGGCCAGCATGCGGGAGCTGGGCCTGCTCATCTTCTTCCTCTTCATCGGCGTCATCCTCTTCTCCAGCGCCGTCTACTTCGCCGAGGCCGACGACCCCAGCTCGGGCTTCAGTAGCATCCCCGATGCCTTCTGGTGGGCCGTGGTGACCATGACCACTGTGGGCTATGGGGACATGCACCCCATCACCATCGGCGGCAAGATCGTGGGCTCGCTCTGCGCCATCGCGGGCGTGCTCACCATCGCTCTGCCCGTGCCTGTCATCGTGTCCAACTTCAACTACTTCTACCACCGCGAGACCGAGGGCGAGGAGCAAGCCCAGTACATGCACGTCGGCAGCTGCCAGCACCTCTCGTCCAGCGAGGAGATGAGGAAGGCCCGGAGCAACTCCACCTTGAGCAAGTCGGAGTACCTGGCCATGGAGGAAGGGGGCATCAACCACAGTGCATTCAAGCAGGCTGCCTTTAAGACGGGCAACTGCACGGCCACAAACAATCCCAACTGTGCGAACATCAAAAAGATCTTTACGGATGTTTAAGAGCAGAGCGAAGCCCTGGAGCGAACGCCCGAGGCTGCAAACCCACGACCATGACAACAACAGCAACAACAAATACTGATGCAAAGTGACTGTGTTCTCGGTGTTGTGTGGACCATGCACCATCGTCGGTCTGTGTGTGCCCTTGGTTTTATATGTCGATTTTTATTTTTATTATTTTTTTAGATTGTTCCTTTCTTAAAAAAAAAAAAGAAAAAAAAAAGGATTTAAAAGCTCATGAAGAAAAGAGGATGTGTACAGGGGAACAGCGAGGAAGCTGATAGCAAAAGCCCTCCGCGCGCTGGAACCAGGTGTTTGCTCCGCAATGTGGGTTTTTGCTCGGGTTTCCCCGTGGTTGGGGACATCTTGCTTTGCTTCTGCTTCCCTTCCCCTCCCTCCCGCCCCATCCTTTCCCTGCTGGCAGCGTGTGGCTCTTTCCCCTAAGCTCACTTGTTGGATTAGCGAGCGCGTGCTGGGTGGGGAGGCGAGCAAAACATGTCGCAGCGTCGCTGCCGGGCGCTGGGAGGAGGAAACCGCCGGTTAATTGTGCAAAGAGGCTCCGCCGCTGCCGCCGCGGTAAAAGCACCGCCTAGTGCCGCGCCGGCACGGGAGCAGCCTGCGGCAGCATCTGCATCGCGAAGGAAACTCTCATCTGGCCAGAGACCGAGGGTAATCGGGTCTGGTTTAAAGAGCAAAACAAAAAACCCCAAATCCTCATTTCCTATCCTTAATTCCCTCCCCCTGAAGCCCTGGGGAGTTGTTGCACCCGATGGGGAATTGCTGGCGGGCAGGGGGCTGCAGGAGGCGGTAGCCGGGGTTGCTGTGTGGTGGTGGCGAGCGCTCCGTGCGCACGGAGATCGGAGCATCCTTGCCCAAAGCACAGAGCATCCGACGGCGCCTGGCAGCGGAAGAGGCTGATGAGGATCGGAGGGATGCAGTTGCCATGGCGATGCCGGTTTCCTGGGAAACCCCCTCCTCCCTCCATCCCCCAGGTTGTCATGGCATCCCGCTTCCCATCCCCGCCGCTGTCAGCCCTTCCAGACGCTTCCCGCTCCCGCCGGACAGGCTCCACCACTCCGGCTGCCGGCACGAGGAAGCTCCAGCCGCTGGCTCCCACAGCACCAAATCCCTGGTCTCCATGTGCCGGGATCCCGGCATACCAGCTCGCATCCACCAAAACCTCCCGCCAAGCCCACGCACGTGCCGGCACCGAGCCGGGAATTGCCACCAGCGCCGCCAACCTCTGGAAAGCAGCCGGAAAACTACAGCTCTGTAAAGAGCAGGAGTGCGAAGTGTCCCAAATCCCACACTGGGCAGGGGGAGACGGTGCCCGCTCCGTCCTTCCTCGTGCGTGGTGACCTCTGGATGTCTGCCAGGAGCGGGGAGCTTCCCACCAGGAACTTGCCACCTCCTAAGGTACCACTGGGTGTTTTTGGGGGGGAACACGGTGCTTTGCACAGTTTTGTACCCGGATGGGCTAAAGTTGCACGAGCCCCTGCAGATCCCCTTTGCTTTTCCCATCGCGACACCAGGATTCTCGGGATGCTAACGGTATTCGACAGCTTTAGTGGTGCTGCCATCGTTCACACCAGCTGCAGATCCGATCGGATCAGCTTGATCGGGTAGAGGCGCTGTTCCTTGGCCCTTGCCGGAGCTACCGGGCAGGTTTTTCCAGGGATCCGGGAGGCCTTTTCCCACCAAGAAAAGGCCTTTCCCAGCCTTTGCATCCCTGCTGAGGATCCTCCTCCAAGGCCCGTTGAGGTTTAGCAGCCGGGGAGACCCTCTCCCGTGCCAGAGGATTCACGGATGTGCAGCCGTGTGATTTTTCCCGGCGGCGGCTGCCGGGCCATGTGGCCATGAAGCCAACAGGTCCGATGGACAGGCAGCCGCCCCGAGGCAGGGTGAGGGGCTCAGCAGGGGCCAAAGCGCTGGGAGCGGGAGCGGGAACCAGGGAGCGCGGATGGGGACGTCGGCTCAGCCAAGGACGTTGGCTTAACCGCGTAGTTTGGAGCCCTCTTCCTGCCGAGCCGTTAAAATCTGTCTCTGGAAGAGCTTGCGGCACCTCCGCGCCCGACCTGCTGCTGCACACTAGGCTTTTCTCCCTGTTTTTTCCCTTTTTTTCCTTTTTTTTTTTTTTTTTTTTTTTTTAGCAGAGCATCTCTCAGTGTCTTGGGAAATGAAACCCGGCACATGGGATTTCTCCATGGGCTGCCCTATTCCATCGGAATGGGCAGTACGACCGGGTTAAAGTGAGGCCGCTGCTGCCTTTCCTGGTTTTCCACGACTTAGGGCTTTAGTGACAAGGTCTGTGTGCCTCTTTTTTCCAAGAAGGAGGTTCCTGGGGAATGGCTGCTAGCTGGGATCATGGTCTCAGCTTCTGCGGAAAGAAGTGGCAGCACCCACAGGGCACCTTGTCCCAGAATTCTCAGCTCTGGAATCACTGCCCTGATGGGATGGGGGGACATTTGCCCATGGATCATGCCAGGTGGGAGCTGATTTCCAGTCTCTGGGAATTCTGGCCACTCTGGAGCTGTGGGGATGGTGGAAGCGAGCGGCCGAGCGCACAGCTCTGCACCAGCTGCTGAGCAGCTTTCAAGGCATCTTGGCTGCTGGTTCCTGTCCTTGGCTGCTGCTGGAACGGAGGGAATTTCCTCTGGGAATACAGCTGGAGCCTTTCAGGAGCCCAGAGCAATATCTATCTGACTTCTGACTGTTTTTCATCCAATAACTGATGGATTTAGGGAGCTAACAGCATCAAGAATTTGGGTTTTATTTCCTTTTTTTTTTTTTTTTCCAGGGCAGCTTCCAGAGCTGGCAACGGCCTCAGGCTCCCCAAAAGCACTAGAGGCAGCTGGTAGGTTTGGAAACGCTTCTCCAGGCTGATGCTCCGGATGCTCCAGCTTGCGGATGTGCATCTGTCCGCTCCGCTTGGGCTCTCCTGGTGCCAAACATGAGCGGCCCGGAGGATCCCTCTCTACACATGGATACTGGAGGATATTTTACCAGCAACTTGCAGAAAAGCAGGAGCACATTCCCGGCCGGGCAGCCGCGTAATCCCTGGCCGCAGCCCAGCCCAAGGAAGCCTAAGCCCTGGCGTACTCAGTACGCTTCGGCGGCGCTCCCGGTGCTTACGGCTAAGCCGGGGCCGGATGAGCCGCCGGCAAATGGAGCTAAGCCCAGCGCCAGCTCCTTTTCCCCTTGCTCCTCAGCCAGATGACTGCAAGTCTTGGCTTAGATTTCACTGGAGCTTCCCAGTGCTTCCCGGCCTTCGGAGTGTGACCGGCCTCCATTTCCGCCTCCGCACTCCGTTAATTCCCTGCCGGCTGGCTAAGATCAAGCCGCTGCTTAATGCCATGTGGCGGGTCTTAACGAAACTGGCTTGATTGAGATAAAAAAGGGCAGAAAAACCGCAACCCTTGGTGCTAATTATTCGGAATTGGATTTGGAACTTGCCATTAATGACAGATTGGCGTTAACGATTTGAGGGTATTTAAAGGACCTTTTTCTATCTTTATCTCTAAGCGGAGCTCGTTACACGATTTTTAATTAGCAAATTTTCCTGACTGCTTTGGGGAGCATGGAGATTTTTGTGGCTTCAAATGGGGTGGGATCAGCACATAGGATATTTTCCATGGAGTCTGGGAAATCCAGATGCTTCCCGCTCCAGCCACGCTTTAGCTCTCGTTTCTCTGCCCCCAGGTAACACAAGGTGCTACAAACCCAGAGCATCGGCACCCGAAATGCTGCAGAAAAGCTGGAGACGTCAGCAGGGAAATTGTCCTTGGAATTGCCCCTGGTCAAGCGACAGAGCCAAGCCAGGAGCAGGGGAGATGGAAACAAGTTGGACTCTGTTTCGGGCTCTTTTCTTGGAGGGAAAAATGAGGAAAAATAATTGAGGGATGAAGCAAGCAGAGAGGAAACGTTAAACAGAGCTGCTGCAAACGCTCCAAGAGTTTCACGCGGGATCGGGAGGGAAATGAGGGAAATTGGGTTGCTCTCGCTGCACCCTTGCAAATGCCCCAGGCTGCTCTCGGGACACTGAATCCATCCCCTTTTCCCCTCGCGTGTCCTTCACCAGGAGGGTTTTTTTTCCATACCAAAGGCTGTGATTTCTTTGAAGCCCACAAGACGTGCCGGGAAGCCGGAGCGGGGGCCGGAGTGGCCAAACCGCTGCCTCCGCTAGCAAAGTGCCAAGCGGTTCTGTGTCGAGCCAGCTTTCGGTTTTATTTTTATTTTATTTTTTAATTTTTATTTTTTTATCATTGAAAACGTGGGTCATCGGCTTGCATGCTGAGCTTTCCCAAAGCTCTTAATTCGGGCAGGGGTCCCAAAACAGTGTGAGTGGAGGGAGACGTTGCTACCTGACCACCTGCTGGTCAGTGCAGACGGGATTCACCTTTTCTTTGCCTTTTCCCAGGTATTTCTCCCTTTTTCTTTCTCCTCTCCAAGCTTTTTTCACAGCATCTTCCCAGGCCCAAGGTGGCTGGATATAACTTGGACTGGGGGGTGGGCAGGATGCTCCGATGGGGCTGTGGCATTCCCGTGCCCAGCTCCCCTGGCACGGATCACTTTTAATGCTGGAATATGCCCGATTTTGTGTGACTGTGTGAAATTTCTCTCTTTTTTTTTAACCTAATGCTGAATTTATTTTTTTAATGGTTTTTGTGAGACCTTACGGATGCTATTTCATACGCCACGTTCAATAAAACGTCGAAACCATGCCCGTTTCCATCATCCCGACAGAGCTGGGGCTCAGGGCTGGGATGGGAGTAGCGAGGAGCCGCGAGCAGCTCCCGCATGGAGGAATTCGGGAGCTGCCGGGATGCTCAGCCGCTTGTTTAACAAATTGTCCTGTCCGACCTCTTGGCCGGCGCGGGGCTCCCCACGCACGTGTCCTCTGCCCCCAGCTCTGCTGACTTCCCATTGCTTTGATTTCTGCTTTTTTCAATGCTTTCGAGTTCCTCCAAGAGGCGTCTGACAGTCCTAGTTTGTGCAATTTTGCCTTTCCTTAAGGAGTCGCCTCGCGAATCCGCGCGGATGCTTCGCATGGTGCTTGCACCGTTCCCAGTCCCTCCTGGGCACCCAGGGGGGCAGGTCACCCCGGTGGGTATCCCAGGCTGGATCCTCACTCCCCAAGACCTCCTTGGCTGCTCTTCCTTCCATCGTTTCTATTCAGGGATCACTCAGGTTATCCGCTTAATAGTGTCCAATCCTCCCACGCTCCTCCATGGCTGATGCCAAGGCCAAGAGCTCACCTGGCATCCCTGCTGGGTCCCTGCTTGCTCGATGATCCAAGGGTGGAATGGGGCTTCATGTACTGGACTTCCAGGCAGGTTCATATGTGAGTCCCCCTCACTTCATTTATACCTCTGCACAAATGAGAGCGGTCCCCTCTGTCACCCATGGGTGAAGATCCCTATAGCCGAGCTCATCTGGGGAAGAAAGATCTTAAATGCTGCAGCAGCCCTTGATGGTTGAGACCTTCTCCTGAAGAAGAGGCGAGCAGGAGCTCCTGAGCTCCCTTTTAGATCTGCCCAGGACTCTTGTTCCCCTTGGAGCTCTTTCCCGAGGATCCCGAGCAGGGATGCTGAGGGCTGGGGCCATCTGGGATGCTCCCAGGACCACTCTGTGGAAAGGAAGCGTTCTTTTGAAATCTCTGGGGGAAACTAGGCAAGATTTGGGGGGCAAAACTGCTGAGATTGGAGCCTGAAGCGCTACCCGGAGGCGGATGGGCCACGTTCCGTGGCCTCGCGGGAAGCCCAGCGGCTCCGAACCGCCAGTGCCGGCTGGGGAGGGGGAGAAGGGGGAAGCCGGGGCTAAAAATAGCCATTTTTATGAAGCGGCGTCTGAAAACCTCCGAAAGAGCCGGGGGAGAGGGGGAGGGCTCCCATGGCAACGGGGAAGTCTGGCTCTTCCCAAAAGAGGGGGTGGGAGATGAGGAAATAGTAAATAAGGCAGAGAAGCGGCGGGGAGGAGGATGCGGCGGGGGGGTGCGGGAGCCAGCAGGACCAGCCCCAGGGGGACCGGGGCTCTGTCACCGCCCGCTCGGGTGGCCTGGGCCACGTCACCTACCTACACCCTTGGGAAACCAGCCCAGCCCCGCGGGCATCGCCCTCCAGCCCCTGCTGCCTTGGAAGCCCTTGGGAAGGTGCTCAGGTTGGCCCCATCCTCCCCCAAAAGGCAGCAGGTGCCTGGGGGAACTCTCAAGGCTCCCTGTTTTCCATGGTTCTGGTGATTCCTGTAGGAAGCTGCTGTCTGTGTTTCTTCTAGCATCCATTCCTGGTGGTTTCCCATCTCCAGAGCCAGGGGAAAGAGCATCTAAGATATTGAGAGGCGCCTGGATTTTCTCTACCACTTGGCATCGGTTGCAGGTCGTGCTGCTCCAGCAGCCCCTGGCGGGACAGAAATTGGAGTAAATGGGATAATGGACTAAGCCCTAAAAAAAAATTGGAGGGATGTTAAAGGACACTGAGCTTCTTTTGGTCCAGGAGGTTGTCTCAAGCCAAAGGATGCAGAGGATGGGGGCTGTAACCCAATGTCCGGCTTCCCATCCCCTCCATGGGGACCCTCAACTGGCCTTGAGCCCCGTGGCCTGATGTGGACCAAGATCGGAAGTTCTAGGGTGAAAAAGAAGAGAGAAGAGGGAAAAAGAGGTGTTCTTGGGTGCAGGGCTGGGCTGGGATTCTCCGGTAGAGGGCAGTGGAAATGCGCTGGCCGATGGATGCACGGTCCGGCTCCGTGCGGAGTGGGACCCGGCACTCCAGCTTGCACTGATGCCTTTGGAACGATTCAAACCAGCCACAATTCCCAAACGTGCTCTGCAAAGCTGGGCTGTCTCCAGTGCCTCTGCTCGGGTGAGCGCTCCGGAGCATCCCTGTTCCCACTCTGGCATCGGAGCGCTGTCCTAAGCCCTCCAAGGACACCGGGATGCAGCCGGGTCCCCTCCATGGGACAGCAGGTGCCTGTGGCCACCCAGGGAACACGCGGGCTCAGCTGAGACCCTAAATCAAGCCCCGTCTCTGGGGCAGATGGGGGAATTTTTGCACTGGAAAAAAACAGCAGCATGAGGCAGGTCAGCTTGTGGGGAGGATTTTCTTCCACAGCTGAGAGCTATTGATTTCTCAGCCCTCTGATAATTTGGCCCCTTCCTTCCTGCTTGTGCAGGTCAAATTAAGCCTCTCCAAAAGCCTTTTACCTAGCCAGGCTGGAACGGGTGCTCTCCCCATGCCCAGCACTAAAAGGCACCGTGTCCATTAGCTAACCCAGAGCCAGCAGCTACCCAGCATGAAATATTCACAACCTCAGCAGGTTCCTAAGACCTGAAGTTTGGGGGTTATTTTGCATTTTTGGCTGGGCAAAATGACCTTAATTTTCGATGAACGGCGCCTGGGTGGTGCAACCTCTGCTGTCTCCTTTCCAGGCAAGAAGTAGAACCGAGGGGAGCATCTTTGGAGGAGGCAAAGTCATTGCAGCACAACAGTCTTGGCCAAGGACAAATTCAGAGCTGAATCTGTTTTCTAAATCTATGATAAACATCCATTTAATTATGAAAAGCAACTTCGAGAAACACAGGGAGAACGTGTTTCATGTCAGCTTTGCAGATGGGCAATACTTGCTGGGTGTCCTCTTGGCCTTGGTGGAGACTCCGTTGGCTTAGAGGTGACCCCCAAAATGATGAGGGCAGCGACTCAGGGCTATCTTATCACTGGGATTCGGAAGAGGATCCGTATGGGCTGTTCATGGAATTTTAGGGCAATTTTTGGGAGTGGAAAGTCTTTCCATGGTCCAGGAGATGCTCCCAGGACCTGGAGAGCCTGGCCACCACTGTTGGCTCTGCTCGTCCTTCCCCTGGTGACCTTGGGCAACTCCCTGGACTTCACCTCCCTGTCTCCCTGCAGAGATGCTCCAACCTCCCTCATGGCAATATCTAGGGATTTTCCAGCAGCATCTGCTATGGAGGAGCAAAGTCAGGTCCACGCGTCCGTGCCAGGATGTTCCTGGCTGCAGCATCAGCATCACCGACGTCTCCATGTGTCTTCTCACCCTGCTCTCTGGGACCGCGAGGACCCAGAGGTCCCACTAGGGACCACGGGAGGACCATGATGGTCATCCCTGTATCCAAGCCCACCGGGGTGATGCTAAAATACATGGGGATAACAGGAGGGTGCTGTGCCGCAGCTTGCTGGATTCCCTGGAAAACCAGGTTGAATCCCGGCGCGGCAGCAGGCACGTGCCAACACGCCAAGCACGGGAATAGCTCAGGATCAGGGTAGTAAATCAGCAGCGCGGCGCTCAATTCACAAAAACTCGTCTCGCTTGCGCTAGAGGGTGTTTGGCCCTTTAAAGGGAGATATGAGAAAAACACGTTTTCTTTTTTCGTCTTTCTTTCTCTTTTTCCCCCTTTTTTAAAAAAAGAAAAGAAAAGCAGGAATAACACTCTATAAACTCAGCTTGTTTGGCCTCTCTTGCTCCCTGCTTCTTGCAGAATTACTAGTTGCAACTAGCCACTTTCTGCTAAAAACATTCCTGGGCTCCTTAACCATTCCCACATCTGCCATTCCCGCATTCCGGTGCATCCAGGCTCTGGCTGGTCCTGGTGCGGCCAGGAGCTGCACAGCAGAGCAGCATCACCGATGCGGGGACGCGATTAATTCCTGGCGATTGGAATCTAGGTCTCGCCGCGGCGGGGAGGAGGGAGAAGCTCCTATTAATCTTCTGAATATTCATGGCGAGGCCACCGCGCTCCGCGGTTTTCCCCCCTGGCCGGGGTGCCGGGAGCGGGCGCTGCTTGTGCATGCACCGCATGCCCCGCTGCGGAGCCCGGGGCTGCTCGGCGCCTTCCTCTTCCTCGCCAGGCAGGCGCTTCATCCGTTCGGATGCAAAGGGGAAAAGCGAGCACAAGCGAGTGCAAGTTTGCACGCTGAATCCCTTGGGAAGCTTGCAGTGAGCTCAGGCAGAGCCAGTCTGCACGCAAGGAAAAGCCAAGGGTGGGGGGGACACTCAGCAAACGCTTCTCTTTCCCTCCTGCCCAAACCCCAAATTTGCATGATTTAGACCAAAAATACTCCAGCCTGGGGAGGGAGGTCATTTGCGCTAAGGAGGAGAAGCTGGAGAAAATGCGAGGTGGGAATGTGGAAGGGATGGAGTGCCGGGATGGGCAGCACTGATGCCAAAGCCGCGGAGCGCCGCGCGCCTGGGCTCGCATGCAGCAAATGAGCCGGGGTCTCCAGCCGCGCAGGAATCACCGCATTAAAAATAAAGAAGGAAAACAGGCTGCTGTTAAACAAAGCTTGGGTGTCTCAGCAAGGGAGGAAGAAGAAGAGAGAGGTCAGGGGAGAAGAAAAACAGTGCATTAAAAATAATAATAAAACCATATCGAAGTTGGATGATTTGGGGATGAAATGGGGGCCTTCTGCTTTAGCAGCAGGTAATATTTGATATTTTCATCTATTTTAGCCCACTGCTCACAAGAGCCCTGGTAGGTCGGAACCAGCAGAACTTCTGAGTGAGTCTCCAGAGAGTGGAAAATAGCAGGAAAAAGAAGGAAAAACTGGGACAGCCGCTACTGCGCTCTGCTGCAGAGCTGGCAGAAAAGGGTTAAGCGCTTGGCGCTTGGATGCTGCAAGCTTGTCAGGGTTGTACTATTTTTTCTAGCGCATAAGGAGAAGGGAGAGGAGGATTGAGCTGAAAGGGGGGATTGCCGCAAGAAGGAGGATGGGGAGCAGCGGGTGCCCGGGCGCCGCCGCCGGGAGCGGCCGCGGGGCGTAAATGGCCCGTCCGCAGCTGAAATCTTGGCAGAGAAGCCGCGGCGCGGGGGGGAATTTTCCACCCGCCTCCCCTCCCCGGTTCCGTAATCCTGGCGCAAAGTAGCCAAGCGGAGTTGGAGCGCAAGGAGGGAGGTTAGAGGATTTTT